>OY740823.1:1720876-1847042 GCA_963514005.1 Raja brachyura | reverse complement strand
TGTCTGTCTGTCTGTCTGTCCGTCCGTCCGTCCGTCCGTCCGTCCGTCCGTCCGTCCGTCCGTCCGTCCTGTCCGTCCGTCCGTCTGTCTGTCTGTCTCTGTCTGTTTGTCTGTTTGTCTGCCTCTCTCCCTTTTTCCCTCTCTCTTTCTCTCTCGCTCTCCCACTCTCTCTTTCTCCCTCTTTCTCTGTTTCTCTGTGCCTCTCTCTATCTCTCTCCTCTTTCTCTGTCTCTCTTTGTCTCTCTCTCTCCCCCCCCCCCTCTCTCTCTCTCTCTCTCTCTGTCTCTCTCTCTGTCTCTCTCTCTCTCTCTCTCTGAGCATTTTTAACATTTAACAAGTTTTACAATTAGAGAAATTGGGTACTTCACAGCACTCTTCAACTGCTTTCTGAATTTGTTTTGTGTCAGGACATAAATCCCCGTATTTGTACAGGTACTTAGAACTTGAAGCATGACCGCGACTGATTCGAAGTCACTGCCCTTTACATACGGAGTCCCGAATACACGCTCGGACAATACATATATTACTTCTGCGCTCCACAACAATATAAAACTGCCGGATATACAGAAGAGGAGAACAACGGATTTCCTTCGATTCTCCATCTCTGGGTCCTTGTCGGTATCTCCACTATTATGGCCGCGGAGCCCTCTGCGGACGCGACCGGACATTAAAACGTGTCTTGCGGTCAGCAAGTTGAGGACCAACAACAGAAGGAACGGGAACCACGCAGTTAAGGTGTACATCAATAGCTCAAATGAAGCCCATGAAGTTAAGTTCAAGAAAGCCTGTTTCCAGACGCAGCCCCAGGGTATATTGTCCATATTGTATTCTGGGTCCATTGTAAAATACCAGGGCACACTTATTAAACAGCTAAATACGCACACAATCCCCATAATAACGGTTGCCGTTCTCTCGGTGTAAAACCTTACTTTCACGTTCTGATAGCAAATGGCCACGCATCGATCCAATGTGAACGCGACTGTGAACCAGACAGAGATTAGCGTGGCTGCAACCACAACGAGAAGGTTAATTGAGCAGACAGGCGTGATGTTCAGGAATGAACGTGGAAAATACAAAACAAAAAACTGTTCTCAATAAGACGTCGTTGATGATAACCAGCAGATCGGCCATTGACATTCCCACCAGGTAGCGAGTGATGCATTTGCAGAGACCACACTTCCCTCGAGACAGGATCAGAATAGTCAGCATGTTCACTGCAAGCGAAAGAAAAAAAGCAGATATTCTAAGTATGTTGCAAAACTTACCTTGAGCAGCGCTGCAGTTCTGCCGCTCCCCGTGTGCGTGACTTTGGCGCCTTTCAGAGGGGGGCGGGCTGAAAGTGCCGTTTTTCCACAGGCAGGAAAAATCGATCCATGTCGGGGATTTCGTTGCGGAAGAGAAATCGCTCCGACATTTCATGAATGAAGGTATTTTTAAATTACTCTAAATTATTTATTGACTAGAGTAATTAAAAAAATCACCTTCAAAAGCCGTGAGCGACGACAACCGGAAGGATTTTGCGTAGGGGAGAAGAAACGGTAAATAGTTTATTTTTATATTAATAGTTTGTTTTTCGGGAGGCTTTAATAATATTTTTATGTTGCGAAATGGGGTCCCAAAAAATGTATGAACAAACAGTATTTTTCCTCCCGACTTCACCGCTAACCGCAACGTTCCAATCCAGCGCATTCCACTAAAAAATGTATGAACCGGCTGTATTTCTTACACTGACTTCACAGCAAACCACAACGTTCCAATCCACCGTATTCCACTAAAACCCACTCGCTAGTTGATTTAAATGGCCATTAATTTACAGGAATCAAACACTAAATTCCTTCCATTTGGCCCAGAAATTCATGAAAATGAGATTTAAAAATTATGTTATATTGTGGATTATTGTGTGAATGTTATTTGGACACTTAGGCAATTTAAAAAAAGTTTATCTTTTCTTAAGAAATGGATACATGTTTAGATCTACTCATTGAATTTTGTAATTAGCTACAATTAGATAACTTACTAATTATATGCTTTAATTTCAGGTCTTCCAAGTAAGATTGTTTCATATTTGTTTCAAAATGCTTCAATCTATAATAACTGAAAATTTCATTGAGTTCTCTTAATTTTTAAGAAAGTTATGGGCTTTTAACTTTTCCAGATCACAGCTTTTGAGTTAAGTCAATTGAAAGGCAATGGGGAACAAGATGCTAATTTCTGAGTATGAAAATGGCCATAACTTTCTTAATACTGAAGATGTGAAAGTAAATTAGGTGTCAAATTAAACTTCTTTTTATGCTTGATCTGATGGGATAAATTGCAGACTTGATTTTTTAAATCTGAAAATTTTGTAACATTGCTAGATATACCCGAGATCAACAACGACTTGTATAAACAAAGTGCCGCAGAAACTGATTTACCATAATAATAAGAGGACTAGCTGCATGAGTAACTACGCGTGTCAGGCAGTATTCCTGGATAATTTGGATAGGCGACGTCTCCTGTCGGCGCCTTCAGACTGATTGCAGGGGGAAATCAAAGGCAGAAGAGAGGAGTTGAATGTCAAAATATGGCAGGTGGCAGCTGAACGCTGGCGGGAGGGTGGGCGGAAGGTCGACAAGCAGATTATTGAAAAAAGGCGAGAGATGAAACTAGCAGAACGTTTGATACGAGCATTGAAGAGTTGCCAGAGGATGGAAGGTACGTGGAGGGGAAACTGTGAGGGTAGAAGAAGGAGCGGGTGGGGCCCACGTGGGACACTCGAGAGGCCATTGCTTCATCTTCGTCTATCCGTGTTTTGTAAGGATGTTGGCTGACCCGCTGAGTTACTAGTGCACGTTGTGTGTATTTCATAAAAATAATAGCTGTTGTTGGATTGACATTGGAATCAGTCGTGATAACACGTGCAACTATGAAAACACGCCTTATCGAACTATTTTCTTTATGTAAATAATGCATGTAAAATAAAAATCCTTCCATTATATTATTTTTATAGATAGACCTCTAGGGGTTAGTGGAGTCAAAGGATATGGTGAGAAGGCAGGCACGGGTTATTGATAGGGGACGATCAGCCATGATCACAATGAATGGCGCTGCTGGCTCGAAGGGCCGAATGGCCTCCTCCTGCACCTATTTTCTATGTTTCTATGTTTCTATTTGTAATCGAATAAAGTAAATGGTTGTGGAAAATATTAGGACTGCATACAATAATTGCGTGATGTTAAATGGGCAAGCCAATAATCATATAAAAAGTAATATAATGGAAGGAGCCATTAATCCCGCATGTCACTCAACACCATCATCAAAATGCAGAAGGTAGCTGAAAAAGGAACGAGTCATTGCGGGTCTCAGGCAGTGTGTAGTTGGCGTGAAGACTGGTTGTGATGTGTCTCTTGCACCAGCTATGGAGGGAGAGGCGAAGTTGGTCTGGATAACGCAAGGTGCAGCTGGTGGGCAAGATGCATGTGGAATGGGATTGAGACAAGGAGGACGTGTGACGGGATCTGGGCAAGGTGAAGGTGCAGTGGGGATTGCGCAGTGTGCACCTGTAGTGGGGAGAGACCGGGATGAAAGTGCTGTGGGGATTGGGCAGAGTGAAGGCGAAATTAGCACTAGGCAGTGTAAAGATGATGCATTTTGGACGAGGCAGAGTGAAGGCGGAATATGATCCTGGCAAGCTGAAAGTGTAGTGGGTGAAATTCCAAGATGGCCGGTTGAAACTGCAGTAGAACCGACTTTGACAGAATGGGGGACGGGTTATGAGCAAGTCGAAGGTAAGTTCAGGAGTTCAGAAGTGAAATTAACGGAATTAACATAGAAACATAGAAATTAGGTGCAGGAGTGGGTCATTCGGCCCTTCGAGCCTGCACCGCCATTCAATATGATCATGGCTGATCATCCAACTCAGTATCCCGTACCTGCCTTCTCTCCATACCCTCTGATCCCCTTAGCCACAAGGGCCACATCTAACTCCGTCTTAAATATAGCCAATGAACTGGCCTCAACTACCCTCTGTGGCAGAGAGTTCCAGAGACCCACCACTCTCTGTGTGAAAAGAATCCTTCTCATCTCGGTCCTAAAGGATTTCCCCCTTATCCTTAAGCTGTGACCCCTTGTCCATGACCTCCCCAACATCGGGAACAATCTTCCTGCATCTAGCCTGTCCAACCCCTTAAGAATTGTGTAAGTTTCTATAAGATCCCCTCTCAATCTCCTAAATTCTAGAGAGTATAAACCGAGTCTATGCAGTCTTTGTTCATAAGACAGTCCTGACATCCCAGGAATCAGTCTGGTGAACCTTCTCTGCACTCCCTCTATGGCAATAATGTCCTTCCTCAGATTTGGAGACCAGAACTGTCCGCAATACTCCAGGTGTGGTCTCACCAAGACCCTATACAACTGAGGTAGAACCTCCCTGCTCCTATACTCAAATCCTTTTAGATATATCGTGGCTGATATATCTCTTCCTAATTGCCGTAGTCCCTTATACACGCATTAATCAAGGATCCACTGGATCCACTGGGTTGTACGAATGACTGACAGAAGTGGGTTGAGCGGCGGTGGTGGCGTTGAGTGCTGGTTTGTTGTTTGTCTCGATTGGTGAAGGCATTGTCTGACATTGTGATTTTCGTTGACCAATTCAGCTCGATCACTGAATGATGGGTGAAAGAGAACTTGAGGCTAGTATCGAACGTATCACTGCGAAGAACGACAATGATGTTGTAAACGTGAATCAATCGAATGCACCACACCGTTTATTGACGGTGATGCCAACCTGTAGCCTTCAGCAGTGGTGCCTGGATGATGGAATTAACCTTGAATAGGGCGTTATCTACTGTGCACCGGTGAAGTCACGTTTAATTCATAACCCATAGACAGGCTCGAAGAACATGCGGTTCTTGGGCTGCAAGCTTATCTAGACAGTGATTTGAATGAATTCTGTTGATTCCTGATGTACTCTTGGTCGATACCATAATGCAGTTTGCTCAAAGAGTGAATGACATTTATTCAATGGAAACACCCTGATGAATACAGTGCCAACCAGAGCAGAGAAAAAAATATTCCTTTCCTTGAAGCAGAGCTCCAACAGCCAAGTAACCAGTTGGAATATATTTCACGAATGCGAAACGTTTCAATCCGAAGGTCACTTTTGTCGTTTGATCTACATTTACTGAAACGGAAGGATTGTCCTTGTGCAGCAAGCTAATTTCATGTCAATGTTCAGACAGGAGGCGGGATATGTAGGAGCTCAATTGCTGTTTTAATTTAGTGGTTACCTCACCGTGCTATTCTGCTCTCCTCACACTGCCCGAACGTACCACATAAGATCGAAAAGTCATGGCCGACATGACACCAGTGTTCGTTCACACATTCACAATTGCCTCACACAAATCTTAGCCTGAGATTATATTTGATATTGCGACACGAGGTTAACTCGAAGGCAATGTTAGGATGGAGTAAATACTGTATCACAATGTAAAAGGAGAGTGCAGCAAAACCATCATTGTCTAAACTGTTGAAGGCACTCTGTGCAGGAAGGAACTGCAGATACTGGTTTCAGCCGAAGATGGACCATGCTGGAGCAACTCAGCTGGTCCGACGGCATCGCCAGAGAAAGGGAATAGGTGACGTTTCAGGTCCAGGCCTTTCGTCAGACTTAGAGTCAAGGGAAAGGGGAACGAGAGATATAGACGGTGATATAGAGAGAATAAGAACAAATGAAAGATGGAGATGCAAAAAAGGAACGGTGACAAATCATCTTAATAAATAATAATAAAAAGATGATAAGGACCCGGAACGTCACACATTCCTTCTCTCCAGAGATAGAAACATAGAAACATAGAAATTAGGTGCAGGAGTAGGCCATTCGGCCCTTCGAGCCTGCAACGCCATTCAATATGATCATGGCTGATCATCCAACTCAGTATCCCGTACCTGCCTTCTCTCCATACCCTCTGATCCCCTTAGCCACAAGGGCCACATCTAACTCCCTCTTAAATATAGCTTAGATGCTGCCTTAGAAAAAGATGCTGCCTGTCCCGTTGTGTTACTTAACTATTTTATGTCTACGATCGATTAAAACCAGCATCCGCAGTTCTTTCCTCCACGCGACGATAAAGCAAGCAGCTCATTGTTAGTCATTGGTAAGGTGAAAACGAGTGGACATTGACTCAACAAGACCAGTTTAAAGCTGGTGCGACGTGGGTGGGGGAGGTATGGAGTGAAAAGAATTGAGGGCTTACTTGAGATTAGATAAATCAATATTTGTTCCTCTGGGTTGTCAGCGGACGAACTCAGTGGGTTAGGCAGCATCCCAGGAGGGAATGGACAGGGAACATTTCTTTCCCTCCCCAGATACTGCCAGGGCCGCCGAGTTCCTCCAGTACTTAGTGCTTTGCTCAAGGTAGCAGAATCTGCAGATTCTTGCGTTTACATATGTGTGCCAGGCAGCAAATGCCGGCATCGCTGGTTTCAACAAGATGAAGGCGATGAGTATAAGTGAATGTCGACTCACCGGGAATACCAATAGCCGCCAGAACAGGATAGTAAATGGCCATTATTTGATCCAAAATCCAGGTTCCCATTTTGCGCAAAAGTGACGATTCAGCGCTTGATGTGACACAGCAGCTTAGTGTTAAACCAGTGAAGAGATGTCCACACATCTCTTAATATAGATGCAGAAGTCCTGAGGGACACCAGTCACCTGATGATTGATTTAAGTCACACTTACTGAACAAACAAGTTACGTCAAATGCTCCCAGGATAATACATCTATTGGGATCAGCGATTTACAAGAACAGTTAAACAACGGGATGCCATTTTGACATTGCAGGCAGTGAAAGGTTCAAAGGTCACTTCAGGGCAAGAGAATGTAATCCACTTTGGTGGCAAGAACAAGAAGGCTGATTGTTATCTGAATGTTGTCAGATTAGGAAACGGGGGGCGGGGGAGGGGGGCAACGAGACCTGGATGTCCATGTACATCAGTCACTGGAAGTAAGCATACAGGTGGGGTAGAAAGTGAAGAAAGCAAATGGCACGTCGGCCTTCAGAGCGAGTGGATTTAAGTATAGGAGCAAGGAGGACTACTGTTGTTGTACAGGGCCCCGTGAGACCATATCTGCGGTATTGTGTGCAGTTTTGGTCGCTTAATTCGAGGAAGGCCATTCTTGCTATTGAGGGAGTGCTGCGTATTCCCCGAATAGACTGTGACCCCTTGTTCTGAAACAATCCATCTATGATGGATGCCACCGCACTGGCCCTGTACTCATCTTTGGAAGACCTGGATAAGAAGGTCATCCACGCCAGACTCTTAGTCGTGGACTAAAGCTTTGCATTAAATACCATTATTCCAACCAAGGGCATCTCCAAACTCGTGGAACCTGAAGACAGCACTGCCCGCTGCCACTGGATCATCGACTTTCTGATCAACAGCCAACAATCGTTGAAGATAGGCAAAACATCGTCCTCTTCTGGAATAACCTGATGAACCAGAGTCCAGAAGCGGAGCTGCTCAGGGGGAAGAGGTGACAGGTTGGACCGTAGAACTGCTGCAATTGCGTTTCGGGCCTTCCCCTCCCCAGAAAATGTGTTTAATTCCTACGAACTAATCTGAATCCCTGGTCAGTACCCGTTCAGACGTGATAAGTGCCGTTCAGTGTTGGTTCGGGTGGCATTGCGAGGCCCTCACACTCCCCCCACGGCCCAGAAAATGTGTTTCATTCGTACTAACCCATCAGAATTCCTGACCTGTGCCCACGCAGGCAAGATGAGGGACATTCAAAGTTGGTTGGGAACACAAAGAATCCCGGCGTAAGCAGCTGAAGGAGCGCACCATCTTACAAGCAATCATCTACCCGCCCTCAGTGGTCAAATCCTCACGGACGTTTCAATTGATTCTCTCGCTCCCGATCATAGCCGCGACAGAACCAATTTCCCCGCACAATACAATGAGTCTTCCCAAATGCACCGATCAAGTTGTATCAATTGGCATTGTGGAAACCGACCAGGGAGTTTCCTTCGT
Organism: Raja brachyura; assembly: GCA_963514005.1. The sequence continues at coordinate 1,839,026 of OY740823.1, read as the reverse complement.
GAGAGAATAAGTCCCCCCTAACCACAACATAATTCAAAATTAAAGATACACTAAAACATACATTTAACAACACACTAAAACCAACAAAAAAAGAAAAGGACGAGACAAAGTGTTGGCGAGGCTGCCATCGTATTGCGTGACCCTATTGTACCATATGGGATATATATATGGGATGTATATATACAGTGGCTTGCAAAGGTTTTCGTACCCCTTGAACTTTTCCTCATTTTGTCGCGTTACAACCACAAACGTAAACACATTTTGTCGCGTTACAACCACAAACGTAAATGTATTTTATTGGGATTTTATGTGATAGACCAACACAAAGTGTTGCATAATTGTGAAGCGGAAGGAAAATGATACAAGGTTTCCAAATTTTATCACAAATAAAAAACTGAAAAGTGTGGCTTGCAAAAGTATTCAGCCCCTCCCTGAGTCAATACTTCGTAGAATCACCTATCGCTGCAATTACAGCTGCAAGTCTTTTGAGGTATGTCTCTACCAGCTTTGCACATCTAGAGACTGCAATTTTTGCCCATTCTTCTTTGCAAAATAGCTCAAGCTCAGTCAGATTGGATGGAGAGCGTCTGTGAATAGCAATTTTCAAGTCTTGCCAGAGATTCTCAATTGGATCTAGGTCAGGACTTTGACTGGGCCATTCTAACACATGAATATGCTTTGATATAAACCATTCCATTGCAGCTCTGGCTGTATGTTTAGGGCCGTTGTCCTGCTGGAAGGTGAACATCCGCCCCAGTCTCTTAATCTTTTGCAGACTCTAACAGGTTTTCTTCCGAGATTGCCGTGTATTTGGCTCCATCCATGTTCCCATCAACTCTGACCAGCTTCCCTGTCCCTGCTGAAGGAAAGCATCCCCACAGCATGATGCTGCCACCACCATGTTTCACAGTGGGGATGGTGTGTTCAGGGTGCAGTGTTAGTTTTCCGCCACACATAGCGTTTTGCATTTAGGCCAACAACTTCAATGTTGGTCTCATCAGACCAGAGCACCTTCCTCCACATGTTTGCTGTGTCCCCCACATGACTTGTGGCAAACTGCAAACGGGACTTCTTATGGCTTTGTTTCAACAATGGCTTTCTTCTTGCCGCTCTTCCATAAAGGCCCGATTTGTGGAGTGCACGACTAATAGTTGTCCTGTGGACAGATTCTCCCACCTGAGCTGTAAATCTCTGCAGCTCCTCCAGAATTACCATGGGCCTCTTGGCTGTTTCTCTGATCAATGCTCTCCTTGCCCGGCCTGTCAGTTTAGGTGGACGGCCATGTCTTGGTAGGTTTGCAGTTGTGCCATACTCTTTCCATTTTCGGATGATGGATTGAACAGTGCTCCGTGAGATGTTCAAAGCTTGGGATATTTTTTTATAACCTAACCCTGCTTTAAACTTCTCCACAACTTTATCCCTGACCTGTCTGGTGTGTTCCTTGGGCTTCATGATGCTGTTTGTTCACTAAAGTTCTCTAACAAACCTCTGAGGCCTTCACAGAACAGCTGTATTTATACTGAGATTAGATTACACACAAGTGGACTCTATTTACTAATTAGGTGACTTCTGAAGGCAATTGGTTGCACTGGATTTTATTTAGGGGTATCAAAATAAAGGGGGCTGAATATTTTTGCACGCCACACTTTTCAGTTTTTTATTTGTAATAAAATGTGAAAACCATGTATCATTTTCCATCCGCTTCACAATTATGCGCCACTTTGTGTTGGTCTATCACATAAAATCTCAATAAAATACATTTACGTTTGTGGTTGTAAAGTGACAAAATGTGGAAAAGTTCAAGGGGTATGAATACTTTTGCAAGCCACTGTATATATATATATATATATGTGTGTGTGTGTGTGTGTGTGTGTGTGTGTGTGTGTGTGTGTGTGTGTGTGTGTGTGTGTGTGTGTGTGTGTGTGTGCGTATATATATCTGTGTGTGTGTGTGTATGTTTGTTTCCATACTTATCCTTTTAATTATTTCGTGTATTTTAGATTGACGTCTCCTTGGAATAGTGTTTTGGTTGCCATTGCCACCTGCAAATAAATTTACCTTTGTAAAATTAAAGGGGTGATGTCTAATACGTGCAGGCAGATATGTAGTTTATCTTACCATCAATGTCCTCCAAATGGTCTTGTAAGTCAATATAAATCAGGCATCACCGAAAGACAAGGAGAGTAAACACAGCCCAAATACAGTGATCAATGGGAGATTGTTCAACGAACAAAGGATTCGTCTACTCCTAATGCACTGAATTTTAATTTGATGGTTTGTTTATTGCAAATAGCACTTTAGAACTTCTCCTTCTTCCAAATGGTCTTGTAAGAAAATATACATCATGCACCACCGAAAGACAGAGCAGAGTAAACACAGCCCAATTCCACACCATTACAGATAAGCAAAGGTCCTGTTAGCGTTTCGACTTTATTTTATTGTTTTACGATTGCCCTTCGTCCCTTGGCATCAGGGAACAGAATCTGACTGTAGAAGACGAACGTGAGTGTCATTTCCACATGCTGAGTTTCAATCTTCTTTAAAGCACAGAATTATAATAACACATGAAGAGGACTTACGCATTTTTAAGCAATCTACCTATCCATATCCCTTGCTGTCTTCTTGAAGCTTTGCAATTCATCATTGGACAGCAAGGGATAGTGATACGTAGATTGCTTCATCTTCTTGGATTTGAGGCAGCAGAGGTGTGGAGCAGGATGATGCCATCCGGCTCAACAGTCGTAGGTAACCGCCTTAAAAGGGCGCATGATCCGGGTTGGCGCCAAGCTGTCTGTTTGGTGATCGGTCGCCTGACTGAGGTCAGTTGACAAGGCTCACCGCGGGGAGGTCGACAACACGAACCCCCAGTAGATTGCTTAAAATGATTAAAGTCCTCTTCATGTGTTATTATAATATTGTGCTTTAAAGAAAGTTGAGACTGAGTATGTGGAACCCCCCAGCCCCCGAATTCCCGCTCTATACCTCTCCCTCCCACATCCCTTTGCCTCTCCCTTACCTCTCACTACTCCGCCCCTAGATTTTCCTCACCCCCCTCACGCTTCCGCCTTTGCCTCCCCCCTTCGGTCTCCCACCCCGCCCCTTCTATTAGTCAGTTTCGCACTGATATGACAGCCACATGCTCGTAATTTCTGTCGCAATCGCCCTTCTACAGCCAGCGAGCACCTCTCAATCCCATAGGGTGAACATGTCCTCTGGATTTTCCAAAGTCTAGCGGAGAGGCTTCCAAATTGAATATTTTTTCAAATAAATTTATTTTCGGAATTACAATGCTGTCTTATTAAACATACTTTCCAAATCTAAAGTTGCTCTGTCGGATAAATGTAGCATTTGATTAAACATTTTAATTTTAATTTAAGTTAATGCATCTACTCCTCTCCTTCCTCCTCTGCCCTTTCGAGGTCGGTGGAATCCAGGGCCACCTCTTCGTAGTCCTTCTCCAGCGACGCCATGTCCTCCCGCGCGTCCTGGAACTCCCCTTCCTCCAGCCCCTCTCCCACGTACCAGTGGACAAAGGCCCGCTTGGCGTACATCTTGTCGAACTTCAGGTCCAGCCGGGTCCAGGCCATGGCGATGGCGGTGGTGTTGCTCAGCATGCAGAGGGCGCGTTGCACCTTGGCCAGGTCGCCCCCAGGCACCACCGTAGGGGGCTGATAGTTGATGCCCACCTGCGGGGGTAGGTAAAGTGCAGACATTGAATTTCACTTTCTGGACCCCTGTGAACAAGCGAGCTCGTCCCAACCCCTTCGCAGTGTAAACCCTGCATTTTGGGTGAACTGCAAAGCCCCTGTTTTCAGGGCGAGGGCGCTGGAACGGGGAACTTGTCAAATAAGAGATCATCCAAATTCTTTACTTCTTCCCCTATCGGAAGCTCAGTGTTACCTGGAGAATTTTTACAGACCGAATGCCGGATAGCAAGAGATACTTCGGCCCACCATCTCCAAGCACATTAATTCCTTCAATTCTACCCACACTCCTCCATGCCTTGTGCACGCATCAGGACAGGATGTCTCCTGCAAATGTTAGGACTCGGTGAGAACATTCCCATGGGATAACTACATTGCGTTGGGGTGTTGAGTAGGGAGGGGGAGGTGGTGAGAGGGGGGGGAGGGTCCTTGTTCAATTATTGTCGCTGAATGAAGTGACCTATTTAACACTTCTAGATGCGCCGTTTACCTGAGGTATCTGACAAACATAGTCAATGCCCCTCCTGCACCGGGTACACATGATTTTTTCTCAAACCCTTCACATACCTTGAACCCGGTCGGGCACCAGTCCACGAACTGGATGCTGCGCTTGCTCTTGATGGTGGCGATGGCGGCGTTGACGTCCTTGGGCACCACGTCCCCGCGGTACAGCATGCAGCACGCCATGTACTTGCCCTGGCGGGGGTCGCATTTCACCATCTGATTGGCCGGCTCGAAGCAGGCGTTGGTGATTTCGGGGACCGACATTTGCTCGTGGTAAGCCTTTTCGGCCGAGATCAGGGGCGCGTAGGTGGCGAGCGGGAAGTGGATGCGCGGGTAGGGGACCAGGTTGGTTTGGAACTCAGTTAGGTCCACGTTGAGGGCGCCGTCGAAGCGCAGCGAAGCGGTGATGGACGACACGATCTGCGCGATAAGGCGGTTGAGGTTAGTATAGGTGGGGCGCTCGATGTCCAGGTTCCGCCGGCACACGTCGTAAATGGCCTCGTTGTCCACCATGAAGGCGCAGTCGGAGTGCTCCAGGGTGCAGTGGGTGACCAGTACCGAGTTGTAGGGCTCGACCACGGCGGTGGAGATCTGCGGCGCCGGGTAGACGGCAAACTCCAGCTTGGATTTCTTGCCGTAGTCGACGGAGAGTCTCTCCATGAGGAGGGAGGTGAAGCCCGAGCCGGTGCCGCCGCCGAAACTGTGGAAGATGAGGAACCCCTGTAGTCCGGTGCACTGGTCGGCCTGTGGGGGCGAAAAGCGGAAATTATTAATGGAAAACCGCATATTACGTTCGTGAACTACATAGTTACCACTATGGTTGGGCATAGGTGGATGGCTTTGGGGAGAACAAATGAAATTGTTCATTCACTTCAACTCAACACTTTACATAGAGAGCAAGATGGCAGTCGGATCTTGTCCCATTTTCCTGCATTGGGCCCGACCCATTGTCGAAATGGCTTTTGAGAGTCTGAGGTGTAATTGAGTGAATGCGAAGGAGTTAAATTTGCTCTGACGTGTAAATAAAATTCTGGTTAGGCCTCATACAATGCATACAATACAATACATTTCCGGTTGCCGTCTTCGGTGAATGCCGGGTGGCTTGGAAGAAGTTGCAGAAGAAGATTACTAGAAAAATGCTTCAACAATTATAGGATATTACCTCTCAAGCACAGCCCTGCCAGAAATCAGAGTAGGAGCCAGCATGACGGAGCACCGGCGGCAGACAACAGATGAACGACATCCAATGCTTGGCCTGACACCATTTCCGGGCCGACTAATGTCGAGGTAAAGTTGGCTTCACTGTGCGACGCCTCTTGAGGCTGGCATCAGAACATGTGGGGCACGAGGCTCCATATGGGGTGATACAATATCCACTCTACCTCCCTGAAATACCATGGGACTAACGGCAAGTGAGTAACTCCCCCCCCCCCGGTGCACACACAAGTTGGGCGAGATGGAAATGCCTCAATGGATTGAGACCTGGTGTTGGCAGAGCCAAGGTGTCTCTAAACAAGCGGGAGTAAACTCCACCTATGTAACCTCCGAATGTGGTATTGAACCGCAAACAACGGAACACCGGCTGAAATGGCCTCAACTGGATAACCGATGCCCAGCTACCGATCTCGCTGCCTGTACTCAAGATGCCGAGAAGTGTGTTCATCTCTGATTGAACAGTATCTAATCTCGTGATGTGGGCTGGATAAGAAGCTCTCAGGAGAGGTCGGACAAACTTTGACCATGTTCTCTGAAACATGGAAGGTCGAGGGGAGACGTGATAGAAGTGTATACAAATATGAAAGACAGGGGAGGACACCTTTTTGAGAACCCATTTTCCTTGTTGGAAATGTCAAGGTAGAAGGGTCATGGTTTGAAAGTGTCGTCGGAGAACAATAGAAATACTCAGGTTGCTCCCGGTTTGGAAGCTCCCTGGAGTGCGGTGACAATGAAGGAATTCTGTGAAATTCTATTGCGAATCAACTTACCACCTTCCGGATACGATCCAGGACTAAGTCCACGATCTCCTTGCCGATGGAGCAGTGGCCCCGGGCGTAGTTATTGGCCGCGTCCTCCTTGCCGGTGATGAGCTGCTCCGGGTGGAAGAGCTGCCGGTAGGTGCCGGTCCGCACCTCATCTGTAGGGGGACGGGAGCAGAAAATAGAGAATTAACCTGCGCTACACACTCGGCCATCCACACATGTCAGGGTAGCATTTGTGATAATGCAGAACATATCAGTATTCTTCCTCCTGCCACCTTACCAATCACTGTGGGCTCCAGATCGACGAACACGGCTCGCGGGACGTGCTTGCCCGCCCCCGTCTCGCTGAAGAAGGTATTGAATGAGTCGTCGCCGCCTCCGATGGCCTTGTCGCTGGGCATCTGTCCATCCGGCTGGATCCCGTGCTCCAGGCAATACAGCTCCCAACAAGCGTTGCCGATCTGGCACCCGGCCTGGCCGATGTGGATTGAAATACATTCCCGCTAGAGGCGAGGAGAAATACAAGAAGACAATATTTACAATTACAGCTTATTGACACGAGAGGGATTGGGGCTTCCCAATTGTAATAGATATTTTCGGATGTCTATAACAATTGACACCCCGTCCGCCAATAATTATGAACATAAAAATAAACTAAAACACACGATTATTATTTGTGAAAGACGCGATCGAATGGCGCAGAGTAAAGCTGTGGATGAGGAACCAATGAGTCTTTGTTCTACTTGGATGTCATCTCGGTTAGCGACACCTCCGCTCAATGTGTGAATGGAACCTCCGGTCAACAGATAGAACCGGACGTGAAAGGTGATTGGTGCGCGCTCCGCTGTGCAGCGAGCACCTCCCACCAATCAGATGCCCGGCTCGATGGAACGCGGCGGCGCTGGAGGTTCTGTCACGTGGACTCACCATCCTCTCTCTCTGTTGTCGCGGCGGTCGATGGCGGATGTCGCCGCTCGCCCTATTTATACCGCGGCCAAGCTGAGCAAAAACGGCCTCTGATTGGCCTCTCGGGACAATTGACCCGCGGTTACCCGGAGACATTGTAGTAAACAAAAGCCGGCGGATTGTCCATGGTGATGTTCGTCACAAGTGAGCTGAGGAATAGCACTTAGCAACGAGCAGACGAGGTTTGCCTACCTCACATCAGCCAACATCTGCCAGCCACCAACCCCTCTCCCAGCACGTCCATCTGCATCCCAGCAGAGGGTGGGATCACATGGCGCAGAAACGGGCCTTTCGGCCCACCCCTCTTATCCTGACTGTCGCACCACGCTATTCCCATGCGCGCGCATTCCTTCTTATTCCCTCTACCGTCGGGCAGAAGATATAAAATCTTCAAAGCTCGTACGACCAGATTCGGGACAGATTCCTCCCTGCTGTTAGGAGCCACTTGACCTCGTTTTAGCTAAGGGATTTATTCCCGATCGTCCAATCTACGTTGTTGCGGACCTTGCATTTTGTTATCTGCACTTACTCAGCAGCTGCAACGTTACGATCTGCACGCCCTTCATCTTTTCGTTTCCACTACATGTTGTACTCAGATCTAGCATGATCAGATCCGGTATGGTATGGTACTTTATTGGTCACATGTACCGAGATACAGTGCAATCCATGTTTGTATATAGTTCAGTACATGTATCACAAGAACAAGAATAGCCTGCAAACCAAAGCTTTTCATTGCATCTCGGTACACGTGTCAATATCAACTCAATACCACTACGATGTGGTACAATTCTTATTATCCACGCTGTCTCCGTCTCTTATCATTTGTCCTCCGCTATCGTCTTCCCCCCTCAACTTCCTGCGCTCCGTGGACAGCAAACTCAGCCTTTCCGGTCTTTCCCCCTCACTAAAACATTCCATTCCAGGCAACATCCCGACGAATCTTCTCTACATCCTCTCCAGTACAGGCATGTCCTTCCGACCACGTGGACACCAGAATCTTAAACCCGCTGGAGAACCCACACATGAGACATCCAGACACAATACCCCGGCAATCAGGCCCCACGTGTCACGTCCCTCAAAGATGGGAGAAGCAGGGACTGTAACATAATTTCGGAAGTGTGAGGTCGAACACTCGATTAGCCGGGTCAGGGAAGGCAACGGAACGCCGTCATAGAGTCGTACAACTTTACTGCACGCAAACGGGCTCGGCGGCCCACCTTGCCCATGCCGATCCGGTTATATTACTGGGCTAGTCCCACTTGGCTGTATTTAGCCTATATCCCTCGCAACCTTACCAGTTCATATATCTGTCCGAATGTTTAAAAAACACTTACCTCCACCCGCTCCATTCGCTTCCTCCGGCTGCTCGTTCCGGACTCGCACTTCCCTTTAAGTGAGAAACTGCCCTTCACAAATCTCGCTCCTCTAACCGGAAGACTATACCCTCCAATTTGTGAGTCCCCTATCCGGAAGAAACGATGGGTCACTTTATCCACATCCCTCATGATCTAATACACAACTATAATGCCATTTCTTAAATAGGAAAAACCTTCAGCGCTATCTCATATCTCCCTTTAACTGAGGAGCGCAGATGCGAATCACAGACGTGGCAGGAAGAGGGGTTAGCAAATGGCTACTTCACGCGCGGCTTGGACACAATGTGTTCGGTAACTCGCTGAGGCGGGATTTATTAATGAAACGATTCATCCCTTATTGGCACGTTGTTTCCCATTTGTGCGCCAATGCACCAGTCTGGTTGCATTGGTTGCAAAATACATATGTCATCTGGATGCCAAGGAAAAGCAGGATTTCATGACAAAATGATTGCCATCCCGTGGCCTTGATATCTACCACCACGAAGCGGTTCAATGGGTTGGTTATGGCACACGTTAACTCCTGCCGACCAGCAACAGCCACAGTGGCAAATGGTAGACAAGGTGACTTACAGCGCCAGAGACCCGCGTTCGATCCTGACTACGGTTGCAGTCTGTACAGAGTATGCTCCTTCTCCCTGTAACCGCATGGTTATCCTCAGGGTGCTGTGGTTTCCCCCCACACTCTGCAAACGTACAGGTTTGTAGGTTAAAAGCTTCGGTAATTTTAAACATTGACCCTGGTGAGTCGGGGTTTGGGGGGGGGGGGGTGCGAGGGGAGACGGGGACACTCATACCATTCAGAAACTATCAGGGCGAGCTCTCGACTGGGCAGGGCAGCGAAGGCGCCGGGCCGACGACATAGTCTTTGAACTGTACGCAAGGCCCTATGGTCTATTCCGACCAAGTTGGCATACTGCGCTACTCCCATTTCCCTCACCTGCCCCATAGCCCTCCAATCCCGTCCGATCCATATATCTGTCCATCTGTTTTTTAAACATTGGAATTGTATCCGCATCTGCAGTCCCCTTTTGCATCTTATTCCAGATACGTGCCCAATCTACCGCCCGATGAATTTAATGCATGCTACGCTCGCTTTGAGCAGATGGCCTGCTGGGCGATGACATCCGTCAGGTCAGACACGAGTGCCTGTTTCTAGGGTCACTGTTGCAGAAGAAAGATCGTCCTTCCTCAGGGTGATCAAGGGAAAGCAACCGGATGGAGTCTGGGCCTGTTTCCTTCGTGACAGCGCGGACCAACAAACGGAAGTTGTCACGGATATCTTTAATCTCTCCCTACTCCGCTCGGAGGTACCCGTTTGCTTGAAGAAGACCATATCATCCCAGTGCCAAAGAAAAGCGAGAATGCATGCTTTAATGACTGCTGTCCAGTGGTCTTCATGTCCACCATCACGTGATGCTTCGAGCGGTTGATTATGGCACACATTAGCTCCAGCCTACCAGGCACAGTGGCGCAGCGGTAGAGTTGCTGCCTTACGACACAACAGACCCGCGTTCGATTCAGATCACGGGTGCTGTTTCTACAAAAGTTCCACGTTCTCCCTATGAACGTGTAAGTTTTCTCCTGGTGTTTCGGTATCGTCCCACGTTCTAAGGTACGTATCTGGTAATTGGCTTCCGTTAGTTGTAAAATTGGTCATAGCGCATGTACGTTAATGTACAGGCTGACTACATGCCCGATGGGCCTGTTACCGCGCAGAATCTCCGAAGTAAAACATAAGAGTAAAAGCAGCCTTGATCCACTGCAATTCTCCTTCCACCACATCAGGTCCATGGCTGATGCGATCTCCCTGGCTCTGCACTCACACCTGGAACACCTGGATAAGAAGGACACCTACGTCAGACTCATATTCGTTGACTCTATCTCTGTTTTCAATACCATTATCCTAACCATATTCATCTCCAAACTCGTGGAACTTGAAGTCTCTGGATACTTTCAAGAGAGAGCTAGATAGGGATCTTACAGATAGCGGAGTCTGGGGATATGGGGAGAAGGCAGAAACGGCTACAGATTGGGGATGATCAGCCATGATCACATTGAATGGAGGTGTTGGCTCGAAGGGCCGAATCGCCTACTCCTGCACCTATTGTTTATTATCTATTATCTATTATCTATTATTGCTCCAGATTCCAGCATCTGCAATCTATTGTGCCTCCATCCTCAAATTACATTTCGTTAGTGAGGGAACATATTCTGTCTGGTCGCTTTAATCTCCTAGTCAGCTAGTCAGTTATGTTGTCCCAACTCTTCCCATCATCATCTGGATATATGGTCGACTTGGTCGACCGTGCTTGTATTCACTGGAATTCAGAAGGATGAGAAGGGATCTTGTAGAAACGTATACAATTCTTAAAGGATTTGGACAGGCAAGAAGCAGGAACAATGTTCCCGATGTTGAGGGAGTCCGGAAGCAGGGGTCGCAGTTCAAGAATAAGGGGCAGGCCTTTTAGGGCTAAGATGGGGAAACACAGTTTCAGCCAGAGAGTTGTGAATCTGTGGATTTCTCTGCGACAGAAGGCAGCGGAGGCCAATTCACTGGATGTATTCAAGAGCGAGTTAGATACAGCTCTTAGGGCTAACGGACTCAAGGGATATGGGGGGAAAGCAGGAACGGGGTACTGATATTAGGTGATCAATAATGATCATATTGAATGGTGGTGCTGGCTCGAAGGGCCGACTGGCTTACTGCTGCGCCTATTTGAGGGTGCAGACGAGGTTTACCAGAATGGACTCAGGGTTATTAGTTGCAAGGCGATATTGGACAGACTTGGCTTATTTTCTTTAGAATGTCGGAGGTTTTTACGAATATCTTGGCAGAACGATATACACCCACGAGAGGCATAAATAGGGTCCGCATTAATCTAGGATGGAGATCTGGTAGCGACCGATGTTGCAACGGCCACTGCAGGCCGTCTGTCGTTTTTTTAATTTTTTGCCCCGTTAAGTGTATAGTTTGCAGTGGTTTTATTTATTTATTTATTTATTGTTTTTAACTGTGTATGTGGTGGTGGGGGGGGGGGGGGGGGCATTTAAATCTCTTCCCTGCACCGGAGACACGACCTTTACCCTGTCGGGTCTCCGTTGCAGTAGGGGCCTAGCACCGTGGAGCGGCCTCCAACCGGAACGACCTGGGGGCTCTAGTCGCGGAGCCTGCGGATTCACCTCGTGGAGCTGGTCGGCTTCGGAGCGTGGGGAGCTGTGGTGGCGCGCGGCTGTGACCCGACTCCGGATCTCGGAGACTCCAGCCGCAGGTCCGGTGGGCGGTGACATCGGGAGCTCGCGGGTCCCTGGTGGGAAACCGCTTTCCGGAGCTCCCGCAACGGCAACTTCTCCCAGCCGAAGTGCGGGGTTTCAAAAAGACCCGCAGCGGAGCCGAACATCGCCCGGTGCAGCTTTAACGGCCGCGGGACTTGCCATCGCCCGCCCGGGAGAGCAGGGGAGAGACAAGATTTTGCCCTCCATCACAGTGAGGAGCCGATTCACTGTGATGGATATTTGTGTAAATTGTGTTGGTGTATGTCTTGGTTCTTTTCATGTTGTATGACTGAAGAAACCAAATTTTGTTTGAACATAATTTGAGGTTGAAATGACAATAAACGGTATTGTATTGTAGATATCACATACCAAAGGGCATGGGTTTAAAACGAGAGAGATACGATTCAAAGGTGATGTGCAGGATTTATAAGAGGTGGCGGGTGCGTGGAACACGATGCAAGAGTTTGTTATGGAGGCAGATATGGCATTGGCGCTTAGGATTCTTTTGGGGCAGCACGGTGGCGCAGCGTTCGAGTAACAGCGCTTTCAGCGTCCGAGACACGCATTAGACCCCGACTACGGGTGCTGTCTGTACGGACTTCGTACGTTCTCTCCGTGACCTGACTGGGGTCTGTCCGAGATCTTCGGTTTCATCCCACACTCCAAAGACGTACAGGTCTGTTGGCTAATTGGCTTGGTAAATGTAAACATGGCCCCAGTGCGTGTAGGGTAGTATCCATGTGCGGGGATCGCTGGTTGATGTTCTGTCTTCTGCACGCTAATCTCTGCAATCGCCTTTGCAGGCGTGTTATGGTGCATCACGTAAACACTTCATCCCTACCACCCTATCCCCTCCCCTCGCCATTCATTTCCACTCCCCATCATTCCACGCCACTGTTAAATTAAACTTTAAAACACAACACAAAGATCTGATTAGACAATTAAGACTTTATTTAAGTGCTGTAAGTCCAATGATCATTGGGAGATGGTTCATCGAACAAAGGATTAATCTACACCTTATAGACAACATTTTCATTTGATGTTTTGTTTATTGCAAAATGCACGTTAGAAAAAACATGCACCACCGAAAGACACAGCAGAGCAAACACAGCCCGATTTCACTCCATTACAGATAAGCAAATGTCTTGTTAGCCTTTATAGACAATAGAGAATAGGCAATAGACAATAGGTGCAGGAGTAGGCCATTCGAACCTTCGAGCCAGCACCGCCATTCAATGTGATCACGGCTGACCATCCCCAATCAGCACCCCGTTCCTGCCTTCTCCCCAGATCCCCTGACTACGCCATCTTTAAGAGCCCTATCTAGCTCTCTCTTGAAAGTAGCCAGAAAACCGGCCTCCACCGTCCTCTGAGGCAGAGAATTGTACAGACTCACAACTCACTGTGAGAAAAAGTGTTTTCGCATCTCCGTTCTAAATGGCTTACCGCTTAAATTGTGGCCCCTGGTTCTGGACTCCCCCAACATCGGGAGCATGTTCCCTGCCTCAAGCGTCTCCAAGCCCCTAACAATCTGATATGTTTCAATAAGATTCCCTTTCATCCTTGTAAACTCCAGAGGGTATAAGCCCAGCCGCTCCATTCTTTCAGCATATAACAGTCCCGCCATCCCGATAATTAACCTTGTAAACCTACGCTGCACTCCCTCAATAGCAAGAATGTCCTTCCTCAAATTAAGGACCAAAACTGCATAAATACGCCAGGTGTGGTCTCACTAGGCCCCTGTACAACTACAGAAGGACCTCTTTGCTCCGATACTCGACTCATTTCGACATTACTTTATTATTTTACGATCGCCCTTTGTCCCATGGCAACAGGGAACAGAATCTGACTAACGAAAACGGCAGTGACTGATATTTCCCTGGTTAATTCGTCCCTTCCCACCCTTCCCAATCCCTCCCCTGGGACCTTCCTTTGCAACCGCAGGAAATGCTACACTTGTCGCTTTACCTCGCCCGTCGACTCCATCCAAAGGCCCAAGCAGTATTTCCAGGTGAGGCAACGGTTCGCCTGCACCTCCTCCAACCTCATCTACTGCATCCGCTGTCCCAGGTGGCAATTGAACACCAGAGGGCGTTTGACACTCTTAAACAACAGATGGCTTGTGCCCCCAAATCTCGCCTACTTTAATTCTAAGTTACCTGTCACACTGACTTGTCACGCCTCACAATATGGCGTAGGGGCAGCTTGCCTCCAGGATGATAGTAACGGCAACAAGTCTGTTGCCTATGCTTCTGCACCATGACAAACACGGAACAACGCTAATAGTAAGTCGAGAAGGAGCGGTCGTTTTCGCATGCAAGAGGTTTAATAACTTTATCTTCGGGAACACGGCCACGATTGAAACTGACCACCAACTCCTGGTCAGCATCTTGAACAAACCAATACACTCCTCTCCGGCACGCCTACAACGGATGTTGCTACAATTTCAGAAGTATGATATCCTTCTGACGTACAAACGTGGCAAGGACATGCTCCTGGCTATCGCGTGCTCCTCGAAAGACCTGCGAAGGTCCACCCTCACCAGATGACGGTTTTGTGGAAATTACGGTTTCCTTTATTCTCTCCTCCTGCTTGGAGGACCTGGTTACCCCAACCTGCTGTTGGCGACAACCTGCGTTCGCTTTCCGTCATTAAGCGCGCTTGGCCTGACAAGCAATATAATCTAGCACTTCCAGTTCGGTCCTTCTTTGCCGTCCGTGACGAACTGGTACTACAAGATGACATCATCGTAAAAAGCCACAAGGCTGTAGTTCCTGCTTCTCTGCACAGCAAGTATTTCGACCCTGTCCATGCGGGACACCCAGGCGCCGACGCAACTGTCTTACGAGCGAAAAACATGTTTTACTGGTCTGGCATGACAGTACATTCGCGAGAAAGTGGAATTCTATGCAGTGTGCAAACGTTTGGCACCACGTCAACAAAAGCACCCACTTCTCTCACACCGGGTTCCTGCCCTTCCATGGTCCACAGTGGCAACTGACATCCGGTGGCGCTGTTACTAGCTGCCTCCGCCTTCAGTCCAGTATCTTTTTGGTTTTTTGTTATGTTTGAAGACGCTTTTTGTGTTTTTTTAATGTATTTATGTGAGGGGAAGAGGGTACGGTAAGGGGGATACCGTCCTCCAGTCGCTTCCTGGAGAGGATGCAACTATTATTCGAGTCGCCCTCTCGCCCCCCCCCCCCCCCCCCACCCCGCAGCCTACCTACTGGATTGGCGCGGCCTTTCCTGCCGGACAGGCGATGCCTCACCGGGGATCGCCGTTTGGAGCTCCGGAGTGCTGGGCCTGCTGCACCGACATCGCGGAGCTGTGGTTCGCGGAGCTCCCAACGTGGGCGGCGCTGACCAACATCGCGGAGTCCTGCGACTCCGCCCGGCTCGGCCTGTGGACTTTGGGAGCCGCGGACTCCGGTGGGAGGTGGCTGATCTGGAGGTCCGGGCCGCTGATGATGTTCTCCCTCGGGGTTCCATCGTTCCCAGCGAGAGGGCCTGAGCATCGTTCCCGGCGAGAGGGCCGGCGGGTGCTCGGGAGGCCCCGACCACGCGTGAACATCTGGGAAGATCGGCAGGGAGGCTGGCTGGACTATGGTACCTTCCTTAACCCTGGTGCCGCTGTGTGGTTATGTTGTGTGTGGACTTCTGTGTTTGTGCTGTTTAAAAAAATATGGTTATTTATTTATTATTTACTTTTATGTTACTGACTGTAAGGAAAATCAATTTTGTTGTCTCTAAAATGCGATAATGACAATACATTGAATGCAATACAATTTGAGTGGCATGGCAAGCAGTACCTGTTTCTTGCCGACTCATATTCTGGTTGTTTTGACATCGATCTTTTTAGTAGCCCCAATTCTCACGGGGTAGTTCAAAAACTGGCTCGCCATTTTTCAGACCATGGATCTCCAAGTCAACCACTATCTGCCAATGGTAGTCAATCTACCAACCAGTACTTCAAAGTATTTGGTGCACGCTGGGGTTTTCGTCACATCACCTGCAGGCCTGCATACCCACAGTCGAATGGACTGGTTCAACTGGACTGGCAGGAATGCCAAACAGTTAATGGAACGATCCCACAGAGCAAAATATGATGTGTACCTGGACTTGCTTAACATGCGCAACATCTCCCGCGACCCTATCTTGGGTTCACCCGCTCAGCGTCTGATGTCAAGGGAGACCCAAGCAACATTGCCCGTGACTTATCAGCCACTAGTTCCGCACGCGCTTTCGCCATCGAAGGTCCAGTCCAGACTACAACAAAAGCGCGACATTCAGAAACCAGTAGACCGCTTCCGCCACTAGCCGAGGGGCAAGCGGTTCGGCTGCAAACGGACAAAGATTACGACCGCATCGGCGTAATATCTGGAACTGCATCCGAGCCAAGGTCATATTTGGTCGATGCCGATGGCTGTACCTACAGACGTAATAGGCAGCATATCCTGCCTGTGAATGAGCCAGCTCCACCTCCGTGCTATCCCGACCGCACAAGTGTACTTCCATCCACATCCAGTGGCATCGGCCCGATTGCACCAGCACGACATCTTATGTCTGGTACGGTTACTTTGCCGGTGGCAACGCCGCCTCCACCCGGGCCGACGTCATCCGTTTCGCCCCCGGTAATAATGTTTCAAACTCCGACACCTATTTCACCACCGGTTGTGTCCCGCTAAAGGATGGACTATATCGGACACGTGATAACCATATAACAATTACAGCACGGAAACAGGCCATCTCGGCCCTTCAAGTCCGTGCCGAACAACTATTTTCCCTTAGTCCCACCTGCCTGTACTCATACCATAACCCTCCATACCCTTCTCATCCATATGCCTATCTAATTTATTTTTAAATTATACAAACGAACCTGCCGCCACCACTTCCACTGGAAGCTCATTCCACACCCCTACCACTCTCTGAGTAAAGAAGTTCCCCCTCACGTTACCCCTAAACTTCTGTCCCTTAATTCTAAAGTCATGTCCTCTTGTTTGAGTCTTCCCTATTCTCAAAGGGAAAAGCTTGTCCACATCAACTCTGCCTATCCCTCTCATAATGTTAAAGACCTCTATCAAGTCCCCCCTTAACCTTCTGCGCTCCAGAGAATAAAGACCTAACTTATTCAACCTATCTCTGTAACTTAGTTGTTGAAACCCAGGCAACATTCTAGTAAATCTCCTCTGTACCCTCTCTATTTTGTCCTATAATTGGGCGACCAAAATTGTACAGCATACTCCAGATTTGGTCTCACCAATGCCTTGTACAATTTTAACATTACATCCCAGCTTCTATACTCATGGTCGTATTTGTAAGCCCACCGTAAAATACCCGGGCTATGTCTGATCTTCCTTGCTGCCATGTACTATGTGTGATTTATATAGTCAGTAGTATACGTTGTATTTTAATCTTAGTAGTTCTCAGTAGTTTTGCATTTGTTTTTAATTCTTTAAGAGGAAGGATGTAGATTAGTGCCACCCAGAATGTGGCTCCGCCCACGGGCTTGTCATTGTTCTCTCTCTCTCTCTCTCTCTCTGTTTCGTAATAAGTATGCTTATAAAAACACCGTTGTGTTTCTCTAGACTACGGGTTCTAATCACTATGTGTGAGTGTGGCCATTCTTTCAACAGCCCCTGCTTCTATTAGTCAGTTTCGCAGTGATATGGCCGCCCCCTGCTGGTCATTTCTGTCGCAACCGTCGTTCTGCCGCCAGCGAGCACCTCTCAATCCCATACGGTGAAAATGTCCTCTGGATTTTCAAAAGTCAAGCGGATAGACTTCCAAATACATTATTTTGTCAAATACATTTATTTTCGGTATTACAATGCTTTCTTATTAAACCTACTTTCCAAATCTAACGTTGCTCTGTCGCATAAATGTGGTATTTGATTAAACATTTTAATTTTAAGCAATATCGTCTACTCCTCTCCTTCCTCCTCTGCCCTTTCGAGGTCCGTGGAATCCAGGGCCACCTCTTGGTAGTCCTTCTCCAGTGACGCCATGTCCTCCCGCGCGTCCTGGAACTCCCCTTCCTCCAGCCCCTCTCCCACGTACCAGTGGACAAAGGCCCGCTTGGCGTACATCTTGTCGAACTTGAGGTCCAGGCGGGTCCAGGCCATGGCGATGGCGGTGGTGTTGCTCAGCATGCAGAGGGCGCGTTGCACCTTGGCCAGGTCGCCCCCCGGTACCACCGTCGGGGGCTGGTAGTTGATGCCCACCTGCGGGGGTAGGTAAAGTGCAGACATTGGATTTCCCTTCCAGGAACATGCGAGATCGTCCCAACCCCTTCGAAGTGTAAACCCCGTGTTCTGTGTGAATTGAGGAGCTCCTGGTGCCCGGGCGAGGGCGCTGGAAAGGGGAACGTGGCAATTAAGTGATGAACCCAATCTGTATTTACGTCCCTATCCGAAGCTCAATGTTACCTGGAGTATTTTTACTGAAATATGTACTTCGGCCCGCCGTCTCCATGCTCGTGAATTACTTCACATCCATCCACTCCCCTCCACCCCTAGCGCCCGCATTAGGACAGGATGTATCTGCAAATATTGGGACTGGGTTAGAACATTCCCATGGGATGACTACACTGCGTTGGGGTATTGAGTAGGGAGGGCACAGTGGTGGGCGAGGGGGAGACATAGTTTTGTCTCAAAACCTGGTACACATTGTCTCCACCGGGTACACATAGTTTTGTCTCAAAACCTTCACATACCTTGAAACCGGTCGGACACCACTCCACGAACTGGATGCTGCGCTTGCTCTTGATGGTGGCGATGGCGGCGTTGACGTCCTTGGGCACTACGTCCCCGCGGTACAGCATGCAGCACGCCATGTACTTGCCCTGGCGGGGGTCGCACTTCACCATCTGGTTGGCCGGCTCGAAGCAGGAGTTGGTGATTTCGGCGACCGTCAGTTGCTCATGGTAAGCCTTCTCGGCCGAGATCAGGGGCGCGTAGGTGGCGAGCGGGAAGTGGATGCGCGGGTAGGGGACCAGGTTGGTTTGGAACTCAGTTAGGTCCACATTGAGGGCGCCGTCGAAACGCAGCGAGGCGGTGATGGACGATACGATCTGCGCGATCAGGCGGTTGAGGTTGGTATAGGTGGGGCGCTCGATGTCCAGGTTCCGCCGACACACGTCGTAAATAGCCTCGTTGTCCACCATGAAGGCGCAGTCGGAGTGCTCCAGGGTGCAGTGGGTGACCAGGACTGAGTTATAGGGTTCGACTACGGCGGTGGAGATCTGCGGCGCCGGGTAGACGGAAAACTCCAGTTTGGATTTCTTGCCGTAGTCGACGGAGAGTCTCTCCATGAGGAGGGAGGTGAAGCCCGAGCCGGTGCCGCCGCCGAAACTGTGGAAGATGAGGAACCCCTGCAATCCGGTGCACTGGTCGGCCTAGGGTGGAATTCATGCGGAAATCATCAATATAAGACCGGATGTGACGTTACTGATGAACATTACCAAGCTACATCTGAGGTTTAGCGCAGGAAGATGGGTGATTGCGAGACATCGTTTATTCATTACCTATCCCATCACCTAGATGCTAATCTGGTTGGCAGTCTGGGCTGGGAGGATTTGTCTATATTGAGCCGCTATACGTGTGAACACTTCCCATCCACATTTCTGTCCAATTCACTTCCGAAATTCGGAACGTTTTTCGGCCTCCGGCGTGTTACAGGAAGGGACACCTGCGCTAAATTTGGGGTGACTTGTCAATAAATATACACAGTTCTGGAAAGGCTGTTTTGAGAGCATTCTGTGCTGTCCCGGTTGCTCCATTTCTGGAAGGACGTGCAGACTTAGATGAGGGCGCAGATGAGTTTTATTATGAATTATTTATTATGAATTTTATCTAGAATTATGCCCGGATTTGAGGCACTTAGCAAAAAACAAATCTGGATTGTTTTTGTTGTCGGAGACTTGATATTTATGCAAAGAATGTCATTCATGGAATCATGGAGTGATAGTGTGTGGTAACAGGAATAGAGGATTTATGCGGATTGCTTGGCCAAATCTGGATCACTTCGGAGATCTGATAGATATTTATGCAAATACCCGATATGTACGTAGGGTACATATTCAGATCCCTTTCCCCGAGGTTTGGAAATGTCACAGCAGACTGGGCATAGTTTTAAGGTGTGGTAAGTGCACAGTAGACCCAGTTCTCAGATAACGCTTGGGACAGGAACATACTCTCGGAAGTTCGGTGGTGATACAAGAATTCTGGCATGCTCCATGGAAAGTCCACCTACCACCTTCCGAATACGATCCAGCACCAGGTCCACGATCTCCTTGCCGACCGAGCAATGTCCCCGGGCGTAGTTATTTGCCGCGTCCTCCTTTCCGGTGATGAGCTGCTCGGGGTGGAAGAGCTGCCGGTAGGTGCCGGTCCGCACCTCATCTACAGGGGAGGGAAGAGGGAACAGATAATTAATCAGCGCCACAAGCGCCCTTCCTTGCCCGGCGAGGGGAGGTTTAGAGACAATCCCGGACACATGAGGCCTCGCCATTTTCCAAATTACCGATCACCGTGGGCTCCAAGTCGACGAACACAGCCCGCGGGACGTGCTTGCCCGCCCCCGTCTCGCTAAAGAAGGTGTTGAACGAATCGTCGCCGGCTCCGATGGTTTTGTCGCTGGGCATCTGGCCATCCGGCTGGATCCCGTGCTCCAGGCAATACAACTCCCAGCAAGCGTTGCCGATCTGGCCCCGGCCTGGCCGACGTGAACTGAAATACACTCTCGCTGGAGATGGGAGGAAAGACGGGATTAGTATCCGATGTAGATAGGTTTTGAGAGACTGGCGAAAATGGGGTGGGGCTTAAAGTAACCCGGATACTGATACGCGCGTCCCATCCATTCTCCCTTGATGCTTCTTCTTCTGCTCGAAGTATAACCCCTCCCATTCCGCCTCCCCGGATCCCGTCCCAGGCCCGCCCCCCCCCCCCCCCCCCCGTCTGTGCACACGTCCCGGTGTCAACCGGGCCTCCCGGCGATAACAGGGTTCTCTGAGCACCGCTCCCATTTCTCCGATTGGTGCACGCCGCCCACGGAAGGAACCCGTCCACCAATCAGCAGCCTGTCTCCATGGAACGCGGTGGTCCTCAGAGTTCTATCACGTCACCTACCATAATGTCCGGCGATCACCCCAGCCCTCGACTATGACTGGCTGACGCCGCCGGTCGCGCTATTTATACCCGTCATTATGGGGAGGCCCATCGTCTGATTGGTCGGCCGGGATAATGGTTGCTAGGTGCCATGTAAACAAAGTCAGAGACGGATGGGCGCTGATTGGCCGCTTTGTCCAAAGGGCGGGGTCAAATGTTGACCACAATAGATAATGGGCATTGTTGTCTCATATTAAACACGGTCCCCTCACTGAGTCAGATCCCCAAGCACAGGGCCCCCCTACATGTCTCCTGGAGTCAAATATGCATCCACCAGATCACGAAAACTGCCCTGCAATCGTAGGAATATATGTAGGGGCGGGAATAAACTGTTGGGCCCCTCGGGAATCTCCGCAGTTAAACAATTGGCGCTCAAAACACCCACTGATTTCTTGTTTGAATGCACTCAGCTCCACCGGGCTGGGTTCACCACCAAATGTTTGAAGAAACGTTTGTTCGGCGGGGTCCAAATTAGCTGAAAAGCAGAAGAAACGAAACCATGAGAGCGTGTGCTGTCAGATTTAGTAGGAACAGATACTTCCCAGCTGTTATTAGACTCTTGAACAGCCCCCGTATAAGCTAAGGCTGCATCCCGATCTTCTAACCGAGGTCACCGTGTTATAGAAGGATGTGGTCAATCTGGAAACGGTGCATGGAAGAAATACGAGTCTGATGCCAGGATTCGTGGGCCTGAACTATAGTGATAGTTTGAGGACTTGATTCCTTGCACTACAGGGGGGGGGGGGGGGGGGGTGAACGTATAGAGGTGTGCAATATTGCTGGAAATAGATTGGATAAATGCACAGAGAAGGGGAATCTAGAAAGAGGTGACATCCGATTAAGGTGAAGGGGTAAAGATTTCATAGGAATCTGAGTTATCTGATGGGTGCACTATTTGCGCTACTTGTTGCCCTTGTTCATACAGTAGATTGTTCGTACTCGTGTAAGACATTATTTGACGCAAACAAAAGCCTTTCACTGTAGCTCCATACACATGACAGCCTAAAACAGACATAAAACTGAGTTTGTACCTCGTAAAGAAGACTCAGGGCTGTGTGTGGGTGCGTTTGGGGGAAAGGATCGCAGCTTTAACGAGAACATTAGCAGTGGCGGCATCGGTTTCCTTCCACGCTCCAAAGACGTACAGGTTTGTAGGTTAATTGGCTCGTTATAAATGTAAGGTTGAAGCCAAAGTGCTTTACATAGAAAATAAAGCTTCCGTACATCCAAAGAACAAAAAATGACACAACACATTATAAAATTAAGCATGAACGTCCACCCCCCCCCCCCCCCCCCCCCCACAACAGAATCAAAATGTGCCACTGTAGGGAAAGGCATCAGAAAGTTCAGTCCTCTTCCTCTGTGATCACCCGAGGTCGAAAATTATTAGAAAATAATGTACGCCTTAATCCGAAGACCGAAATACACGACTCCACACTTTGCTACGCTGTATTATATGTACCACGTCATTGCTGCGTTTCCCATCTGTCCAAGTCTATGTGGATATGATGTTTCCACTAGCAGGACATTCTCTACAGTACCTGTCCCTCCACCTATCTTCGTATTACCTGCAAGCTTATCTATTTGTGGCCTCCACAGCCAGTCCGATGTTTTCAGGCCCTCTTGCCGGGAAGATGGAACTCCGACGTCGGGTGAACACTCCTCAGCTTGTCCGGAGAAATGTCTGGAGTGGCCGCTGCCTCCCCGGAGACAGCGGCACCCGAAGTCCTCAGGCCGCGCTGGTTGGAGCTCCGACTCTGGTGATCTCGGATCCCAGGCTCCGCGGTGTTATAAATTCAGCGCCGCCCGCGGCTTGACGCCCGCAGCCACAGCTCCTCGGACGTTGGAGTCGGCGGTCACAACACACCGGAGCTTACCGCACGGCGGCCCGGGTAGGACATTGCCCGCCCGTGATGGTGTCCCAGCGCTGGGCCGCCGCCGAAGCTGTAGTCCCGGCCGGTCCCGACAGGAAATGCCGCTCCAGTCCGATGGTAGGCCGCGAGGAAGGGACGAAGAAGTGGCTCGGAGGGCAGCCGCCTCTCGGACCAGGTAGGGACTAGGAAATAAAGTTCTCCCCCTTCCCCTCCCCCCACCCACCACATAAAAGAAGACCTCCAACAAACATTTTGTTTAACAGCACTAAAAATACAAATGAAATAGGGTGAAAGGACGGACTGCAGGCAGAGCAGCCATACACAACGGTGCCCCACTCCTGCAGTCCGCCATCTTCTTGCCGGACTGTAAATTGTCCCTAGTGTGTGTAGGATACTGTGATTGTGCGGAGATCGTTAGTCGGTGTGGACACGTTGGGCCTAAAGGCCTGGTTTCCGCGGTGCAGGTTTAAACTAAACAAAACAAAACGCAATTACTATTTTTCGCTCTGCCTTACTAGTGTATCGGCATATTTCAATATCTTTGTTGCTCCCCTATGTGTGTTCGCCTTTATCTGTTCTATAATGCCATTATTGATCAATAATGCCTGCCATATATAATCACATTAACGGCGGATATCCCTGTGCCTGTCATAAATTCACATCTTCATAAGTCATAACAACAGAATTAGGCCGTTCGACCCGTGAATGAATGAATGAATGAATAGCCTTTATTGTCATTCAGACCTTTCGGTCTGAACGAAATTTCGTGCCTGCAGTCATACATATATAAAAATAACAAAACCACACAATAAACACAAAATTAACATCCACCACAGTGAGTTCACCAAACACCTCCTCACTGTGGTGGAAGGCAAAAGTCTTAGAGTCTCTGTCTTCTTCCCTCCTTATTCTCCCTCTGCGCTGAGGAGATCCAGGCCTCCGATGCTGCCGTCCACCAGGCCCGCGGCCGAGCCTCCGAAACCGGGCCGCCGCCGTCGCCGTCGCCGGAACACCGGAACACCGCCACAGGGCCCGCCGCCGGAACGTCGCTGGAGCACCGCATCCCCGAAGCCAGGTCGCCGCTGGAGCACCACAGCCCCGTGAAGTCTACACCGCCGCCCCATCATGAATGATCTATCTTTCCCTCTCCACCCCAATATCCAGCCATAACATCTTACGCCCTTATATCAATCTCCGAGTTGAATATCTATTGACAACCTCTACAGCCTTCTTTGGCAATGAATTCTCCAGATTCACTACCCACTGTCTGAAGAAATCCCACATTATCTCTTTTCCAAACGTACTCAATTTCATTCTGACGCTGTGGCCATCGGTCCTAGAATATCCTACCAGTGGAAACGTACTTACAACATTTCAGTATTCCGTAACTTTCAATGAGACCCGCCACCCCGTCCATCGTTTTAAACTATACAGAGTACAGGCCCAATGCCGTCAAACGCTCATCATATGCTAACCATATACCAATCATTCCTGGGATCATTCTCGTAAATCTCATCTCCAAAGCTACGTCATTAATCCTACGATAAAGGCCTCAAATCTGCACCAAATACTCCAAACGCTGCATCGCCGGTCCTTGATAAAGGCGCAGTATCGCACCTATGTTTATATATTATAGTCCTCTCGAAATAAATGCGAACGTTACGTTTGTCTTCCATGCTAACCGACTCGACTTGCAAATAACATTTTTGGGAATCGCGCCCCAGCAGTCCCAAGTCGCATTGCACATCCGATTTCTGAATTCGCTCCATTTAGAAAATAATGTACGCCTTAATCCGAAGACCGAAATACACGACCACACTTTGCTACGCTGTATTATATGTACCACGTCACTGCTGCGTTTCCCATCTGTCCAAGTCTATGTGGATATGACGTTTCCACTAGTAGGAAATTCTCTACAGTACCTGTCCCTCCACCTATCTTCGTATTACTTGCAAGCTTAGCCACAAAGCATTCGATTTCCCCATCCAAATCATTGATATACAGCGTGTAAAATAGCGGCCCAAGCAACGACCCCTGAGGAACAATACTAGTATCTGGAAGCCAAACAGAAAGAGCCCCCTTTAAAGCTACTATTTCTTTTCTCCAACCAGTCAACCTGCTCTCCATGCTAGTATCTTCGCTCGAATACCATGGACTCTCAACTTCCACCGCAGCCTCGGTGCGGGATCAAAGGTTATCTGAAAAATCATGTAAATATCCACTGCATCTCCTTGTCTATCCTGCTATTTAAGTACGCAAAGAATTGCAACAGGTTCGTCGGGCAAGATCTCCCGTTCACAAAACCATGCAAACGTTGGCCTGCTTTAACAGCAAGTACTCAGGAACCTCACCCTTTATAATTAACTCTAAAATATCACCAGCCACTGAAGTCAGGATAACCAGCCCAAACTTTCCATTCTTCTACTTCGCACCCCTTTTGTACAGCGGGGTGATGTTTACAATTTTCCAATTCTCTGGAACCACTCCTGACTCTCGTCATTCGTGAAAGATCACTACTCGTGCCTCTGTCATCTCTAAAGCCACCTCCTTCAGAACCCTAGTGTGAAATGCGTCTTGTCCAGGTGACCTATCCACCTTCAGAATTTTCACCTTGCCAAATACCTCATCTTTAATAACAGCCACTCCACTAATTTCTGAATCTCGCATTTCAGGTACGTTACTGCTGTTTTCTACTGTGAAGTCTAATGCAAAAAGCTGATTCAATTCCTCTGGCATATTATTTATTCCACATTTTAAATTCTCTAGTAAGATTTTCCAACGGTCCAATGTCCACTCATGCATCCTTCTTACTCCTTATATATGTGAAGAATCTTTTGCTATCCTCTTTTATTTTATTGGCTTGGCTACTTTCCTACCTATTTATCTTTCCTAACCATATTGCCTTTTTAGAACCTTCCCATGGTTTCTCAAAGCTTACCAATCCTCTAGACTCTCATGAATGTTTGCATTGTTCTATGCCATCCCCATTCGTTTTATGTTTCTTTCGCTTCCCTTGTCAGGCACCGTCACGTTCCTCTCCCGTTAGAATATTTATTTCCATTTGAAATAAAATGATCCTACGTATTCCGAATTGTTCCCAGAAATTCCTGCCATTGTTGTTCCACCGTCATTCCTGCTGGGGTGCCTTTCCAATTAACTTCATCCAGCTCCTGCCACATGCCTCTGTCGGCTACTTTGCTCACATATATACGGATACATGTTATGGATTTGGTGTTATGTAATCCGTTTGATTACATAACACCAAATCCAGAATTGTCTTCTCCCTGGTAGGCTCAACTGCAGGCTGCTCTGAGAAACCATCTCATAATCATAATCATAAGCATAATGGTAATTTATTAACCAAGTACAGTTTGCAACATACGAGGAATTTGATTTGCCAGTAAAGAGCAACAGGACCCCCAAATATTTGTTTAACATAACCATCCACCACAGCGACACCCCTACATTCCTCATTGTGATGGAAGACAAAAAAAATCATTATTCTTCCCTTCTTTGTTTTCCCGCGGTCGGGGCATTCGAACCTTCCGTTATCGGGGCGACCAAATGGGGGTCGAGCCCTCCGTGTCGGGGCGATCAACTCCTGCATAGGGATATCTCAGTTCCCCCTCGCTGGACGATCGTACCACGGGTCGAGGCTGGTGGAACCTCGTGTGGCTTTGAGCTGCCCGACATCAGTCTCTACCCGAGACTGCGAGATCTTCGATGGTGAAATCCATAGGCCGCAGTTGGAGCGTCGATCCCAGGCAAGGGATCGCAGGCTCCGATGGTAAGTCGACGCCCGCGCGGTGGGGCTCAAAGTTAATCTCGAGTAAGGCCGCAAACTTCGTGATGTGAGGCCGCAGAGCGACTGGAGATACGATCCGGAAAACAATCGTATCTCCGGCAAAGTAAGAGATTGGAAAAAATAATTCCCCGAGCCCTACCACAAAAAAACACACCAGAGAACATTAACACATACCTTTAAAACACACGAAAAAATAAGAAAATAGTGGAAAAACAGACAGACTGTTGGCGTGGCTGCCATCCCCGACGGCGCCACACGGTAGCATTCGGAAGCATTCTACAAATTCACATATCCTGGGGTCCACTACCGGCCTGATTTTCCCAGATTACCTGGACATAGAAATCGCTCATCACCGTCAAATCACACTATCTGTGTAAAAAATCTTGTCCGGCGCATCTCTTTTTAACGTTGTCGCTCTCCACTTAACCCCTTGCGCTCTAGTGTGGGAAAATGTCTCTGACTGTCTACACCACGTGATTTGAGGATAACCGGATTGGTGACATGCAGCGAGGGTCTCAGCACATGTAGTGTGATATCATTGTTGTAGGGAATTTTGAGAATTATAAGGAAGATGGGTATGTTATGATGGGAAATATGGCCACGAATGTAGTCAGAATTGCAAAGCTGAAACATTCCGCTGAAAACCAGGCTTTATTTCTCTTGGTGGGAGGATAGGCTTTCGTAGTTCTGTCCAGGTTCGTATCTGTTGCATTCCACCGATTATATTTGCTCTTTGTCACTACGTTTACCGAACGAAGCGACACCATTTGACCAGTAGATTCAATCCTCCATACCGAATCTTGATATTTATGGTGTCTACTTTAGATACATGAGAGGAGAGTTTCAAAACAACAGTAAACGTAAGATTAAAGTTAACTCTGGGGAAAGGCAAAGAAGAAAAGTTGAAGAGGCATTGATAATCGTTTATTTCAACTCCACGAGTGACCATTGTATCATGAGAATATAAAAAAAATGCTCCGAAATATGGCTTGGTGAAGCTGTTTGGGCTTGCTCACACTGATTCCCGATGTGCATCGTTAAGGCCTTTTAATAAACCGACTTGTTCGATAGACTCACCACTGCTCTAAGAGCTCCTGTAGTTTGTTTCTTGGTCTCCCCCAGTAAAGTCAGGTATGGGCTACGGGTAAAGTACAACATTCCCTCCTACATGATGATCTGATTAGATAGGCTAGTCGGGAGATACCAAGATCGATCTTAATGTACATCTATTGGACGTGTCTCGAATAAAAAGCAAAAATGCCCTGTTGATTTAATTTTTATATATATATATATATTTTAAATTTTATTTATTAGAGGTAATTACATCAATGTACTTCACATATATATGTACCCCATAATTTTATGGCTTTTAAAGAAAAAGAATAGAAAGAAAGAGAGTGAAATAGGTGAAAAGAGTTGTGATAGTGAAAGAGCGTGCCAAAGGGGAGAAGAAACCCTTGGTTAAAGAATTAGAGAAAGGGGGTTAAGAGATAGACCCTAAAAAAGAAAAGGAAAAAGAAAAAAAAGCCAGTTACTATGTTATATACATCACGCAAAAGGAATCCACCAACTCGATAGTTTTTCATCCCTCCCTACTAAGGCCTGAGGTACTCCTGCACCCTATATTTGTAGTCATTCTATAAATGCAGACCACGTCTGATAGAAGTGTTCTGAGTTTCCTTCCAGGCGGAGTCTCATATCTTCCAGATGTAGTGTTTCAAACATAGTTGAAATCCACATATTTCATGTTGGTATAGGAGCATTTTCCCCGAATTTTAAGATTAGTTTTTTTCCTATTATTAAGCCGTAATCAAATAAATTCTTTTGATCCACATTTAATTCCGAACTACCTCATGTCATTCCGAAAATAACCCATTCTGGCTTTGGTGTCATTTTTATTTTAAACAGTTTTGTGAAAATTTCAAAGATTTCAATCCAAAACCTTTGAATTTTTGTACAAAAGATGAATGAGTGCGCTCTAGTAGCTTCTTGACACTGGCATTTATCACAAATTGGTGAAACGTTAGGGAAAAAAATATTTAATTTAGTTTTTGAGTAGTATAATCTGTGTATAATTTTAAATTGTATTAAAGTGTGTCTAACGTTAATTGAGCATTTGTGCACATTTAATAAGTATTCTTTCCACCTTTCATTGGAAATTTTTATGCTTAGTTCGTTTCCCCACTCACCTCTAATACCTTCCGTTGTTGGTATTACTGCATTTAGTATAATATTATCTATATGTGAAATTAAATTTGCTGATTCTGCCTTTGTATTCATTACTTCATCAATGGCATTTTGTGAAATTCATGTGCATGTTTTTTCAAATAATCACATATTTGGAAATATTTAAAATACTGATTGTTACCCAGATTGTATTTTAGTTGTAATAGTTTTCCCGTATCATACAAATCTCAAAAAGTTTTAACTCCTGCTCCATTGTGTAAATGCGTTGTCTATAACTGAGGGTTTAAACAGACGGTTTTTAGCAATAGGAGATAGGAGAGATAAGTTTCTTAATTTTAAATTGTATTTTATTTGTTTCCAAATTCTGATTGTACTATGTATAATTGGGTTTTTGTTGTAGTTTGTATTATTCACCGTCATTGGTGAAAGAAGGATCGCACCAAATATTAAAGGGGGAGCAGTCCTCTTTCTCCATAATGATCCATTCCGGTTGATGAAGAGAATTACCCAACAATTGAATCATATTTCTAATATTTACCGACCAATAATAATTCATACAATTAGGGAGTGCTAATCCCCTACTACTTTGGGTTATTCAGGTATGGTCTTTGTATTCTATGGGTCTTATAATCCCAAATAAAATTTGTAGTCCATTTAACTACATGATGATGTGATTATATAGGCTAATAAAATTTGTAGTATCTGAGTCCAATTTTTTTTAAACACTACATGATGATCTGATTATATAGGCTAGTCGGGAGATACCAATATCGATGTTAATGTACACCTATTGGATGTGTCTCGAATAAAAAGCAAAAATGCCCTGTTGATTTAATGAGTGTCAGGAATGCTCAATTGATTTCTTACCGGGACGGCCCGTTTCTGCTGCGGAAGGCTGCGCTGGAAGGTCGAGGAATGCTGCTTTTGAAGATTAAATCTCATGTCAACCACGGGAACTAGGTGACAGGTTAGAGAAATTGCTCCGTGGAAGAAAGCCAACTTTGATGGCGGAAGGTTGTTTATCAGACTGGATACCAATGACCAAGGTGTGCTGGGGTCAGCGAGTAGGGGGTCGCTGCACGGCTCGCTGCTGTTTGCGCTTACATTAGCGATTTGGATGAGAATGTACAAGGCAAGATGAGTACATTTGTAGATGACACAAAGTGGCTGGTACTGCAGAGAAGTTGATTATCAAAAATTGCAGAAAGGTCTTGATCAGTTGGGTAAGTCGACTGGAGAATGGTTAAGGGAAGTTAATGCAGATACGTGCGAGGTTTAGCAGTTTGGCAAGATAAATCTGGGTAGTATTTTTTACAGGGCATGACAGGGTCCGGGGGAGCGTTGTAGGGCAGAAGAATATAGGAGTGGACGAGAATATTTCCTTGAGAGTTGAGTCACAGATAGACAGCGCGGTCAAAACGCTTTCGGTGCAACTGCATTCATCAATTGACCCAGGGTACATAAGGAAGTGGCTTTTGAAATCTTGGTCGCATTGGTTGTCATTTTCCAATGTTCTATAGATTTAGGATCAGTCGCGTGGATTGGGCTGTAGCTAATGTTATCCCACTTTTTAAGAAAGGTGGGAGAGAGAAAACAGGCATTATAAACCAGCTAGCCTCACGTCGCTGGTGGGGAGGATGCTGGAGCCAATTATAAAATATGAAATAGCGGCACATTTGGATCGCAGTGACAGGATCGTTCCGAGTCAGCATGGATTTACGAAGGGGAAATCATGCTTGACTAATCTTCTGGAAATTGTTGAGGATGTAACGAGGAAAATGGGCAAGGTGTACCTGGACCTTCAGAAAGCATTTGATAATGTCCCACATAGGATAAATTAGAGCACATGGTAATAGGGATAGAATGCTAACATGGATAAATGATTGGTTGGGAGATGAGGAAAAAAGAGAGGGGATTAACGGGTCCCTTTCAGAATGGCAGGTAGTGACTAGTCGGGTGCCGCAAACTCGGTGCTAGGCCCGCAGCTATTTGCAATATACATTAGTTGTTTAGATGAAGGGAGTCAAAGTACATTCGCAAATTTGCAGACGACACAGAGCTGGGTGGCAGTGTGAACTGTGAGGAAGATGCTATGAGAATGCAGGATGCCGTGGACAGGTTGGGTGAGTGGGCAGATGCATGGCAGATGCAGTTTAATGTGAGGTTCTCCACGTTGGCAGCAAAAACAGGAAGGCAGATTGTATGTTCGGAAAAGGGTAAGTACAACGGAATCTGGGGGTCCTTAGTCATCATCAGTGAACGAAAGTATGCATGCAGATACAGCAGGGAGTGAAGAAAGCGAATGGCAAGTTGGTCTTCGTAACAAGATGAGTTGAGTGTGGGAGCAAAGAGGTCCTCTTGCAATTGTACAGGGCCCTAGTGAGACCACACATGGAATATTGTGTGCAGTTTTGGTCTCCAAATTTGAGAAAGGACATTCTTGTTATTGAGGGAGTGCAGCGTTGGTTCACAAGGTTAATTCCCGGGATGGTGGGACTGTCATAGGCTGAGATAATGGAGCGTCTGAGCTTTCATACTCAGAAGGATGTAGAATTTAGAAGGATGAGAGTGGATCTTATGGAAACAAAAATATTTATTAAGGGTTTGGACAGGCAGGAAACAGATTACCGACGTTGTGGGAGTCCAGAACCAGGAACCGCAGTTTAAGAAATAAGGGGTAGACAAAAATGCTGGAGGAAATCAGCGGGCGAGGCTGCATCTATGCTACGAAGGAATAGGTGAGGTTTCGGGTCCAGATCCTACTTCAGAATAAGGGGTAAGGCATTTAGAATGTAGATGAAACAGAGAGTTGCGAGTCTCTGGAATTCTCTGCATCAGAGGGCGGTGGTGGCTGGTTCTCTGGATATTTTCAAGAGAGAGCTAGAAAGAGCTCATAAAGATAGCGGAGTCAGGGGATATGGGGAGAAGGCGGGGACGGGGTACTGACTGTGGATGATCAGCCATGATCACATTGAATGGTGGTGCTGGCTCGAAGTGCCGAATTGTCTGCACCCTTTGTCTATTGTGCATTAACATCCACTTACAGCCTGACTCCAGTCTTGCCACTTCTCCATCACCAACAATATAAATTTAGGAGAGGCTATACAGAGGACAGTAAAGCCGGACATCTCCAGGATCCGACAATGTTTCCCCCTCTATCCCCAAGTTATGTGACGAACTAGTGGCTACCGAACAACCAGTCCCTGCAAACCTGTACTATCCCTGCCTGCTTGAAA
Organism: Raja brachyura; assembly: GCA_963514005.1. The sequence goes on along the minus strand of OY740823.1, from coordinate 1,806,958 downwards.
GTCTCCACTCTTGTCCATGTACCCCAAAAAGAGAAGGATTACTGGACTCAGTGAGTACTGGCATGTCGCACTGACCTCTGTAGTCATGAAGACTGTTGAAATACTTGTGCTGACCTAGGAGAAAAAGATCACAAACACCTACTGAATCCTCTTCAATTTGCATACCGGGCCAATGACGCAGTCAACCTAGTGGATGACGCAGTCAACCTAGGCCTGCGCCTCGTCCTCCAGCGCCTATACCGCCAGGGGACGTATGCAATGATTTTGTTTGTGGATATTAGCTCTGCATTGCACACTATTGTGCCAGAGTGACTACGCTCCAAACTCTCCCAGTTGAGTCTGCCTGAACCTCACTGTCAGTGGATCACCAACTTCCTGACAGATAGGAAGCAGCATGTGAGGCTGGGAAAGTACATCTCGGACCCGCAGCCCTCACCATAGGAGCACCGCAAGGCTGCGAACTCTCCCCTCTACTTCACTCTCTACATCAACTAATGCCTCTCCACAGACTCCTCTGCCAAACTTCTCAAGTTTGCAGAAGACACAACCCTGATTGGACAGATCCAGGATGGGGAGCAATCTGCTTACACACAGGAAGTGACACAGCTTGCGTCCTCGTACCTACGTAACAACCTAGAACGCAATGCTTTTAAGACAATGGAATTGATAGTCGACGTTAGGAGAGCTCCCCCCCCCCCCCCATTCACTATCAACAACACCGTAGTCACATCTGTGGAGTCTTTTTAAGTTCCTTGGAATCATCATCTCCAAGGACCTTAAATGTGGGGGCACCATCGACTCCACCGCCAAAAAGGAATAACAGAGGATGTACTTTCTGCGGCAGCTGAGGAAACATAATATACCACTGCCAATAATGCTCCAATTCTATACTTCCATCGTTGCGTCTGTCCGCCCCATCTCCATCATGGTTTGGTTTGGCTCAGCCACCAAAATGCTGGAGTTACTCAGCGCAACATGCATCATCTCTGGAGAGAAGGAATGGGTGACGTTTCCGGTCGAAACCCTTCTGCAGACTGATGTCAGGGGAGTGGGTGGAACAGAGATAGAATGTAGTCGGAGAGAGTATGACTGGTGGGCGAACTGGGAAGGGGGGGGGGTGTATGGAGAGAGAGGGACAGCAAGGGTTATTTGAAGTATATTCTTGTTCCAGAGAGAGGGTCCTTTTTCTCAACTAGAAAATCATTGCAGAGTTGGTTGCCACCAGACGGGCGGCGCCATCAATGATATTATAAAAGGCGCTCCAACTATCCAGCATCGAGAGCATAGAACCGAGAAAGGAACAGCGTAGAATATAACCGAAGATAACGCTGTTACATTTATTTCATCTACCTACAGGTGTTACATATGTATCCATTCCTAAATAGAAAGGAACAGCGAAACTCCTCGAAGTTTCTTAAACGCCACTGCCCATCAATCCTGGCCGCGCGTTCCAGACAACAAAAGTCTGCGTGCAGAAAGATATCTCAACGTTGCCACGTTCACCTTAACGCAATGGCTACACCTTAATCAATGTGCACATTTTCCATGTCTCTCACAATGTCGTATACCTCTACCTGGTTCAACAGAAAAACAAGCCAATACTATTAATTTCCCCTAAAAGCTGCTCCCCTCGCGTAACGCAGGTGCGCTCCCATTTGTCCCACAATCTACCACTTTCCAACAGTCACCCCATAATTATCCCTTTCTCCTAATTTTTCTCTCATATCACCTGTGTCTCGTTTGCATTTTATCACGCCTTCGTCGTTCTCCTTTAAATGTTGGCACTTTCATCTTAATGGTGTGCCGTCTAGTTGTTGACATTTCAACCTTGGGGTAAACATTCTGCCAATCCACTTGATCTGCGCCTGTCAACAATTTACGCACTTCCATCAGGTCTCTCCTCTGTCCCATCTTTCCTACACAACATCACAATTTATTCGTCCAATTTTTCGTGACAGAAAATACCTTCTATTGGATAGCATTCTGATAAACCACCTCTGCACCCTCTCCATTCTCCATCGTCCTATACGAGGGAGACAAGAACTGCACAAAAAAACTCAAAAGTTAGACAATGTTCTACTACCAGTCAGTTCCGCAAAATCTAGACCTTTTCATGATAACATTACACAAAATTATAACGTTAAATATAAAATATATGACTTGAATTAGGCAGCCAAAGCACAAATAGTTTAAGCAGCTGACAGGACGCCATGCGCCGTAGCCATCAACATCAAGGAATAATGTGTTTACTGGTCCACTTTCCTGTCAGGAAAAGCATTTGCTGGAGCATCCAGTGTGTTGCAAACAGGAGTTGTTAACAGCACTGATGCTCAGTGAGGGCTTGCGGTCCAACAAGGCAAGACAGGTAGATAGAGTCGCAAAGAAGGCATACGATATGCTTGCATTCAACGATGGGGCATTGGATATACAAGAGCCAGGCGATCATGTTGCCGCCTTCTAGGACATGTGTTTAGTTGAGTTAAGGTATGGTGTTCAATTGTAAGCTTTGGAGAGCGTGCTGAGGTGGTTTACCAGAATGCTCCTGGATTAGAGGATATGAGCTGTAAAATGAATTTGGACCTACTTGGAATATTTTCTCTCGAACGTCAGAGGTTGAGAGAGAGACCCAATAGAATAATTCTCAATTATGAGAGGCATAGATAGGATAGGCAATCAGAACCTATTTCATCGGTAACATTTTCAAAGACTATGGTGCATAGCTTTTACGTGAGGGTAGTAACATTTAAATTACATGTTGGGGAGGGGGCATGCTTTTTATACAGAGTGCCTGGTACACGCTCTCAGGGGTGGCGATGAAGGCAGTTACGACAAGGGGCATTAAGAAACTTTTAGACAGGTAAATGAATCAACAGGACCTGGAAGGGTATACTGTAGATCACATGGTGTGAAAGGAAATCAAGTTACCCGCTTCACGCATATTGGGATCCAAGGAAATTCACCTTTGCTGTACAGTTCCATCTTTTCAAGAGTAGTGGACATTTAACAAAGTCTCCATAAGGATGGAGAGGCCGACAGGGCATCTTGTAAAACGTTCATTCCAGAACAATCAGACACTGAAAGTAAGCATAAATGTGCAGTGAAGAAAGCAAATTCATATTTGGCCTTCATATCTAGAGGATTTGAGTATAGGAGCATGGAGGTCCTACATGGAGGTCCTACTGCAGGCTAGACCACAGCTCTAGTATTGTGTGGAGTTTTGGTCTCCTAATTTGAGGAAGGGCATTCTTGCTACTGAGGGAGTGCAAGGTATGATCATCAGGTTAATTCTCGGGATGGCGAGACTAAAATATGATGAAACAATGGATCGAATGGGTTTGTATTAGAAGGATGAGAGGGCATCGTATATAAACATAACATTCTTGAGGGATTGGACAGGCCAGATGCACGAAAATGCTCCCGATGTTGGGGGAGTCCATAACAAGGAGTTAAGTTTTAAGAATAGGGGTTAGGGCTTTGGGACTGAGATGAAGGAAACCATTTTCACCCAAAGAGTTTTGAATCTGTATAATCTTCTGTCAGAGAAGGCAATGGGCTAATTCACTGAATGTATTCAAATGAGAGTTAGATATAGCTCTTAGGGCTAACGGAATCAAGGGAAATGGAGGGAAAGCATGGACGGGGTATTGATTTTTGATGATCAGCCATGATCATATTGAATGGCGGTGTGGCTGAAAGGGCTGAATGGCCTACTTCTGCACCTATTTTCGATGTTTCTAGTTTTCTGTTTCTCTGCCACAAAATGAACTACGACATCTCTTGCAGAGAGTGGGGTAAATTTGAAACGTCGCCGTCACATACCGGGTACTCAAATTACCGCAATGATCAGGTACAGTATCTTATCCACGCTATAATACCTCTCCCGCATAGTCTGTGCCAAACGGAGTCAACACCCGTTTGCAGGCAAGCGATCGACATTGTGTCGCGCTCATTCACGATCCCTGAGTGTTTGCACCTTATCTGATCTCGACAATAATAGTGAGTTTGCAACAGCTTACAAAAATAGCGACATGGAAAAGATAATCACCGACCCCCAGAGTGATTGATATCACAAAACTGTGCAAAGATATATTTTGAAATTTGCAAAGAAAACAACAAATGACGACAGCTCCCCGCAGCCTCGGCTTTGGCAGATTACTTTTAGATTTCATTGCGAGACTCAAATGAGTGAAACATCGAACCACACTCCCAAGTGGGAATTATGTGCAGATGGTACACTGGTGGATCAAGGGTACGTCATCTCGGTCATTCCCACTTTGTGTCACAGTCATGGAGTGATACAGCGTGGAAACATGCCCTTCGGGCCAACTTGCGCACATTGGATGTCCAATTGAGATAATAATCTTCCCCCTTGTTTTTGGCACCAAACTGGATAACCTCACATTTATATATATTATTCTACATCCACCACGCATCTGCCCACTCACTCAACATGTCCAGGTTACCCTGTAACCTCCCAACATCCTCTTCATAGTTCACACTGCCACCCAGATTTGTGTCATCCGCAAATGTGCTAGTGTTGCTCTTAATTCTCTCTTCCAAATCATTAATATATATGGTAAACAGTTGCGGCCCCAACACCGAGCCCTGTGGCACTCCACTCGCCTTGCCTGCCACTCTGAAAATGACCCGTTCACTCCTACTCTTTGCTTCCTGTCTGCCAACCAATTTTCTATCCATATCAACACCCTACCCCCAATACCATGTACTCTAATTTGAGTCACCTGTTTCCCGTGGGGGACCTTATTAAAGGCTTTCTGAAAGTCTGGATACACTACATCCACGGGCTCCCCTTCGTCCATTTTACTTGTCACATCCTCCGAAAAGTCCAGAATATTAGTCAAGCATGTATTTCCTTTCATAACTCCGTGCTAACTTGGACTAATCATTTTACTGCTATCCAAATGCCCCATTATTACCGCTTTAATAATGGATTCCATCATCTTTCCCACCACCGAAGTCAGGCTAATTGATCTGTGTGCAACTAGGATGCCCTACTGATATTAACAGATGGCATGGTAGAACATCTGGAAAACCTCGACCAGGTTCTCACACGACTGAACTGCCACAATGCCAAAGTGCGACAAAGTAATTGTGCATTTGCGCAGTCAGTGGTGGTTTACCCTGGACTCAAAGTAGACACCAACGGACTTCGCCATGTGATGGAGAAATTGGAAGCAATAGTGAATGCTCCAAAACCCAACAATGTGCCAGAGCTACGATCATTCCTTGGGATGGTGCATTTCTATGCACGACTCCTTCCAGATTTAGCAACTTTGCTAAATCCACTACATCCTCTGCTACAAAAAGATGTGAAATGGACGCGGGGAAAGGAACAGCAACGTGCATATGACATCTGCAAATACAACTTGACAAGTGACAAACTCCTTGCTCACTATGACACGACACGCGAGATGCCATTTGCCCGTGAAGCTTCAAGTTATGGTGCAGGTGCAGTGTTCTCCCACGTAATGAATGATGGGCAGGAAACGCCTATTGCGTTTGCATCCCGCACCCTATGACCAAGTGAGCGCAGTTATGCACAGATAGATAAGGAAGCACTCAGCATCGTGTTCGGAATCAAGAAATTCCATCAGTTTCTTTTCGGCAGACCATTCACCCTAGTGACAGATCACGAGCCACTACAGTGTTCTCAGACCTGGAGAGATCTCCAGAAATATGCACGCCCATCAATTTGAAGCTCTTGACCCTCTCCACCATCAACCCGTTGTTATAAACGGGACTGTGGATCCCCATCCTACCCCTTCCAAAGTCCACGGCGGTATCAAGGATGTAGCGTTGGGCAATTCTGCTGTCCCAGTATGACTACAAGGTGGAGTATAGAAGCCCCAAGTGCAACGCAGTTGCAGATGCGATGGCCCGGTTGCCCCACGAGAACTCTGACCTGGGAAATGAGAACTCAATCTACGCACTGCAAGTTGCAGATTAAGACTTTCCAGTGCCTGCAACAAAAATTGCAGCAGAAACAGAGAAATACACTGTGCTGAAGAGGGTCCATGAATATGCATTGAACGGTTGGACTGAAATCGATAGTGGATTGAACTCAGTTCTGAATTCAGAGCTGAAGCTTTTCCATTATCGACGCCATGAATTATCATGTGAGCAGGGATGCACTGAGTGGGGTTACAGAGCGTTTGTACCAGAGCCTTTGAGAAACAAAATTATGAATGATCCTAATGTCGAACATCCTCGCATAGTAAGCATGAAGTCAATTGCCAGAAGTTTTGAGTATTGGCCTGGTATTGGCAGTCACTGGTGAGCAAATGTAGCCATCTGCCAAAATTGCCAGAATAAACCACCAAAACACCACTGCAATCCTGTTCATGGCCAAGTAGACCTTTTAACCATACAACCATATAACCATATAACAATTACAGCACGGAAACAGGCCCTCTCGGCCCTTCCAGTCCGTGCCGAACATTTATTTTCCCCTAGTCCCATCTACCTGCAATCAGACCATACCCCTCCATTCCCTTCCCGTCCATATACCTTTCCACTTTACTTTTAAATGTTAAAATCGATCCTGCCTCCACCACTTCTACTGGAAGCTCATTCCACACAGCCACCACTCTCTGAGTAAAGAAGTTCCCCCTCATGTTACCCCTAAACTTCTGTCCCTTAATTCTCATGTCATGCCGTCTTGTTTGAATCTTCCATACCCTCAATGGGAAAAGCTTATCCACGTCAACTCTGTCTATCCCTTTCATCATTTTAAAGACCTCAATCAAGCCCCCCCTTAACCTGAAGAAGGGTCTATACCCGAAACGTCGCCTATCTCCTTCGCTCCTCAGATGCTGCTGCACCCGCTGAGTTTCTCCAGCTTTTTGTGTAACCCCCCCTTAACCTTCTGCGCTCCAAAAAATTAAATACCTAACTTGTTCAACCTTTCTCTGTAACTTAGTTGCTGGAATCCAGGCAACATTCTAATAAATCGCCTCTGTACTCTCTCTATTTTGTGGACATCCTTCCTATAATTCGGCGACCAAAATTGTACACCATACTCCAGAATTGGTCTCACCAATGCCTGGTACAATTTTAACATTGCTTCCCTACTCCTATATTCAATGCTCTGATTTATAAAGGCCAGCACACCAAAAGCTTTCTTTACCACCCTATCTACATGCGATTCCACTTTCAGGGAACTATGCACAGTTATTCCTAGATCCCTCTGTTCCACAGCATTCCTTAGTTCCCTACCATTTACCATGTACGTCCTATTTTGATTTGTCCTGCCAAGATGTAGCACCTCACACTTATCAGCATTAAACTCCATCTGCCATCTTTCAGCCCACTCTTCCAAATGGCCCCAATCTCTCTGTAGACTTTGAAAATCTACCTCATTATCCACAACACCACCTATCTTAGTTTCATCTGCATACTTACTTATCCTATTTTCCACCCCATCATCCAAATCATTGATGTACATGACAATGAACAGTGGACCCAACACAGATCCCTGAGGCACCCCACTGGTCACCGGCTTCCAATCTGACAAATAACCATCCACCATTACTCTCTGGCATCTCCCATTCAGCCACTGTTGAATCCATCTTGCTACTCCGCCATTATCACCCAAAGATTGAACCGTCTTAACCAACCTTCCATGGGGAACCTTGTCAAAGGCCTTACTGAAATCCATATAGACAACATCCACTGCTTTACTCTCTTCAAACAATTCAAGAAGGTTTGTCAAACATGACCTTCCAGGCACAAATCCATGTTGACTGTTCCTGATCAGACCCTGTTTATCCAGATGCTTATATATATTATCTCTAAGTATCCTTTCCATTAATTTGCCCACCACTGACGTCAAATTAACAGGTCTATAATTGCTAGGTTTATTCTTTGAACCCTTTTTAAACAATGGAACAACATGCGCAGCACGCTAATCCTCCGGCACTATTCCCGTTTCTAATGACATTTTGCAGAGACTTCACGTAGATTTTTGTGAAAAGGGTAATGATCACTTTCTGGACTAATAGATAGTCATTCCAAATGGATTTAGGTTATGCATATGGGGTCAAGCACTACCACTGAGTTCAGGGTACCATAGATGAGTTGAGATCAATTTTTGCATGCCAAGGTTTAGCGGAAGAATTTGTTTCTGATAATGACCCTCAGTTTCGTTCACAACGGTTCAAAGAGTTCATGCAGCGGAATGGTGTAAAACACACACTTGTTACCCCATACCATCCGGCCTCCAACAGGGCGCCAGAAAGGTCAGTTAGAGTTGTCAAATGTGCTCTCAAGAAACAGGTTTTGCAGCGTAGTTCAAAGCTCAACATGAAACATCATTTTGCTAGTTTCTTGCTGAACAACAGAACCACACAACAAACAACAACGGGTTACTCACCTGCTGAACTGTTGACGAAGAGAAGGCTAACAATACACCCAAGTCTACTTCAACAGTTAAGTCAAAAACACCATTTTGACTCCCACAAAAAGGAGAGGGACTTCAAGTCAGATGGACAAGTTTGTTTTATCAGTTCTCACAACGACACCAGTCGAGACAAATGGGAAGGTTGGAAAATAGTGGATGTATGTGCAACAAAAAGATAATTAGTTGAAGTTGGAGATAGGATCAAAAGTGGTCATGTTGATCAAATAATTCCAGCCAAAGATAAACCAAAAACTGAGCATAAAGTCCTAATCCCTGAATTTTTATCTGAGAGTGAGTTGGAAGAGAACACTGTGGTTGAAACACAAAGTTCAGTTAGTACAGACAAAGACACAAATTCCTCTGGTCAAAATCAGTCTACTAAAACAGGCCAACATTTGAGTCATCCCCTAAACCTGTTACACCTCTTACTGTTAGACTTTCAGGCAGGATCCGTAAACCAGTAGTCAGGTTAGGTTTGTAAGTTAAGTAACTCACAGCACAAGTAAAGCAAAAAAGTGTGGATATGTAAAATAAATACTGGTTTAAATCAAGTATCACATCAACAGAGGATACACAAAACGCTGGAGAAACTCAGCGGGTGCAGCAACATCTATGGAGCGAAGGAGATAGGCAACGTTTCGGGACGAAACCCTTCTTCGCTCCTTAGATTCTGCTGCACCCGCTGAGTTTCTCCAGCTTTTTGTGTACCTTCGATTTTCCAGCATCTGTAGTTCCTTCTTTAACACAACATCACATCAACAGAATTTGTTGTTGTACTTAAATTTAATACTGAGTTCTTAGTATAGTGGCAGATTATTATATCGTTCAAGAGATTGCGCACTGTGGCCACTTAGAAGAAAGCATGGGGTTAGGACAATGTCGTTTTACGCATGTGAGCTCTCCCCGAATCCAAATCTTCATTGCACAGCCTTTTGATTAATAGTTTCTTTATTGTTGAAGACAAACAGTGAGATATTCATCCAACCTTCTTTGATCGTACACTTTAATCTTCGTCAAACTTCAGCACATCGCTTGGAAACGTTAGAAAACTACACACGTAGGAAAGCTCATCATGGGCGAAAGATATTCCTTCTTACCATGCTGGCTCCTAAACTAAATTAAAAAGCTAACAGCTTCTGCGCAAAAAAAAAACCCCAGCAGCAAACACGCTGCAAATCCCACCAACATAATTACAAGCCGACTAAATTTAAAAGCAAATGCCATAATTATGACACAAAATTAGGCAAAAATGTCCACTGCACTTAGTTTGAATACTTTAAAAAGGAAAGCAGTGTAATGTATTCATACATATTGATGTGAATGTCAATGAGTTGGTGTTCAATATAAACAGGGAATACTGGGTAATACGTCTCTCTCTCGTGATCCAGGCACCCAGTGTGTGAGTCTAATTCATTCTGCCGTCCGGAATATAATAACTAACATGGCTGCCCGCATGATATTAGGTGGTAGTGTGGAAGCCTGACATAGATTATGGATCAGGTCCGCAGCAAAACCAGACACGGATCAAATCAGCAATACTGTTGAATACTGTGTGAACGGGTGATCGGTGGGCGGCGTGTACTCGGTGGTCGGAAGGAACTGTTTCCGCGTTGAACCTCTAATGTAAACAAGTGTGAACGGGTGATCGCTGGTCATCACGGACTAGGTGGGCCGAAGGGCCTGTTTCCGCGCTGTATCTCTAAACTAAACGAGTGCGGACGGGTGATCGCTGGTCGGCGCGGAACCGGTGGGCCGAAGAGCCTGTTGCTGCGCAGTAGCTCTAAACTAAACTACAAATTAAGAGAGGGAAGAGAGAGCGGGGAGAGACAGAAGTTGAGATAGGGAGAGGGAGATAGCAGGGGAAGGGAGTGAGTGAGAGAGTGGAGAGAGAGGTGAGAGTTGGTGGCTTACAGCACCAGAGACCTGTGTCCCTGATTCGGTCCTGCCCACGGGTACTGTCTGTAAACTCTGGCTTAAGAAATCTCTTTTCATCTCCTTTCTAACAAAGGTTCTTTCATTCTGAGGCTGTGGCCTCCGGCCTGAGACTCTTCCAATTGCGGAAACATACTCTCAGCTATACATTTTATGGAGTCCTTTTACTATTCGGTAAAGTTTCAATGAGGTTCCCCATCATACTTCTAAACTCCAGCGAGTACAGGTCCAGTACCGTCAAACGCTCATCTTACGTTAACCCACTCGTTCCTGGGATCGTTTTCGTACACCTCCTCTGTACCCTGTCCAGAGCCACCACATCCTCCCTCAGACATGGGGCTCAAAACTGCTCACAATACTCAAAATACGGCCTGACCAGCACCTTATAGAGCTTGAGCATTACATCCCACGGTTCGATCCTGACTCCGGGTGCTGTCTGTGCGGAAGTTGTACGTTCTCCCTGTGACCTACGTGGGTTTTATGCAAGATCTATCTCTAAACTAAAGACAGTATGTCTAAACTAAACTAGCGTGAACGTATGATCGCTGGTTGGTGCCGACTCGGTGGGGCGAAGGGCCTGTTTCCGCCCTGTATCTCTGAATCTAGACAGGTACATGGATATGACAGGTTTGGAGGGATATTGGCCAAACTCGTACATGTGGTGCATGTTGGTCCGTGTGGGCTTGGGCCGCAGGGCCTGTTTCCTGCCCCTCTCTCTCCCCCTTTCTTTCCCTCGTCCTTTCTCTTGCTCCTCCTTTCCCTTGCCCTCTCGCCCGGCCCTCTCCCCTTCTTTCCCTCTCTCTATGTGTCCCTCTCTCTTCTCATCTCCCTCTCTCCCTCTCCCCATCACCCCCCCCCCCTCTCTCTTGCACTCTTGTCCTATCTCTACCTTCCCTCTTTCCCTCTCCTCGCTCCCTCTTTACCCCCCCCCCCCTCCCTCTCACTCCCTCTCTGTCTCTCGCTCTCTCCCTCCCTCCCCCTCTCACTCTTTCTCTTTCTCTCACACGCCTCTCTCTCTCTCTCCCTGTTTATCTCCCCCCATCTCTCTTTCTCTCTCCGCCTCTCCCTTCCCATCTCCCTCTCTCAACCCTCCGCCCCCCCCCCCCCTCTCTCTCTCTCTCTCTCTCTCTCTCTCTCTCTCTCTCTCTCTCTCTCTCTCTCTCTCTCTCTCTCTCTCTGTCTCTCTCTCTCTCTCTTTCTCTCTCTCTCATTCTTCCCCTTTTGTTTCCCTCTCCCTCTCCTCCCGTTGTCTCTTTCCCTCTCGCTCTCTTCCTCTCCATGTCCCTCTCCCTCTCCATCTCTCTCTCTCTCTCTTCTTCTTCCCATCTCTCTTTCCGCCCCGTTCTCTTGCCCCCTCTGTACCGCCCTCTCCCGTTGTTACTTCCTCTCTCTCCACCTCTCTCCCTCTCTCTCTCGCTCTCTCTCACACACCCCTCCACCTCTCCATTTGTCTCTCTGCTCCCATCTCTCTTTTCCCCTCCCCTTCTCTCTTTCTCTCTCGCTCTCTCTCCCTCTCCGTTATCCCCGTTACACGTGGGGTTTTCTCTCAGATCTTCAGTTTCTTCCCACACTCCAAAGACGTCCTGGTTCACAGGTGAATTAGATTATGCAAATTTGCAATATGTCCCTAGTGTTTGTACGATAGTGTTAGTGTGCGTGGATCGATGGTCGGGGCTGACTTAGTGGGCCGAAGGGCCTGTTTCTATGCTTTATATCTAGTCTAAACAAGTGTAAACGGGCGATCGCTGGTCGGCACGGACTTGCTGGGCCGAAGGGCCTGTCACCGTGCTGTATCTCTAAACTAAACTAGTGTGAACGGGTGATCGCTAGTCGGCGTTGAATCGATGGGCCGAAGGGACTGTGTCCGCGCTGAATCTGTAAACTAAATTACAAATTAAGAGAGGGATTACAGAGCGGGGGAGAGAGAGAGAGAGGTGGAGTTAGGGAGAGGGAGAGAGAAAGAGGGGAAGGGAGTGAGTGAGAGAGATGGAGAGAGGGGAGAATTGGTGCCATACAGCGCCAGAGACCTGGATCCCTGGTTCGATCCTTACTACGGGTATTATTTGTAAACTCTGGCCGAATAAATTCCTTCTCTACTCCTTTCTTTGGAATGTCCTGTCCGCATCCACTCTATCCAGGCCTTTCATTATTCGGTAAAGTTTCAATGAGAATCCCCATCATCCTTCTAAACTCCAGCGCGTACAGGCCCAGTACTGTCAAACGCTCATCTTATGATAATCCACTCATTCCTGGGATCGTTCTCGGAAATCTCCTCTGGACCCTCTCCTGAGCCACCACATCCTCGGATATGGGGCCCAAAACTGTTCACAATACTCCAAATGCGGCCAGACCAGTACCTTACAGAGCCTCAGCACTATATCCCGTGGTTCGATCTTGAATATGGGTGCTGTCTGTACGGAGTTTGTACGTTCTCCCTTGACCTGCGTGGGGTTTCTCCGAGATCTTTGGTTTCCTCCCGCATTCGAAAGACTTAGGGTTTGTAGGTTAATTGGCTTCGGTATACATGTAAATTGCCCTTTGAATGTGTAGGATACTGTTAGTGTACGGCAATCGCTATTCAGCGTGGAGTCGGAGGGCCAAATGGCCTGTCCACGCTGTATGTCAAAACTAAAATAGTGTGAACGGGTGATCGCTGGTCGGCGACGAATGGGTCGGCCGAATGGCCTGTTTCTGTGTGGTGTCTCTGAATTTAGACAGGTACATAGGATAGGAGGGATATGGCCAAACGCGGGGAGTTGGGAGTAGGGCAGATGGGGCTTGTTGGTCGATGTGGGGAAGTTGGGCCGAAGGGCCTGTTTCCGTGCTATATCTCTAAACTAACACAATGTATCCTCCTCTCTCTTCCCCCCTCACTCTCCGGTCCGTCCCCCCTTCTCTTTCCCCCTCTCTCTTTACCCCCTCTCTCTCTTCCCCCCTCTCTCTCCGGTCCGTTCCGTCCCCTTTCTCTTTCCCCCTCTCTCTTTACCCCCTCTCTCTCTCCCCCCCCCTCTCTCTCCCCTTCTCTCTTCCCCATCTCTCTCTCCCCATTTGCCCCCTCTCTCCTGTCCTTCTCCCACTCTCTCTCTTTCCCCTCTCTCCAGCCCCTCTCCATGCCCCTCTCTCTCCCTCCCTTTATTTCCACCTCCCCCTCTCTCCCTGTATTCCCATCATTTATTGTCATGTGTCCCAGTTAGGACAATGAAATTCTTGCTTTGCTTCAGCACAACAGAATATAGTAGGCATGAATAACGAACAGATCAGTGTGTCCATATACCATTATATAAATATATACACACATGAATAAATAAACAACTAAAGTGCAAATAAACAGATCATGGTCTATTAATGTTCAGAGATTTGTGTGAGTTGAGTTTAATAGCCTGATGGCTGTGGGGAAGTAGATATTCCTGAACCTGGACGTTGCAGTCTTCAGGCTCCTGTACTTTCTACCTGAAGGTAGCGGGGAGATGAGTGTGTGGCCAGGATGGCGTGGGTCCTTGATGATGCTACCAGTCTTTTTGAGGCAGCGGCTGCGATAAATCCCCTCGATGGTAGGGTGGTCAGAGCCGATGATGGACTGGGCAGTGTTTACTACTTTTTCTAGTCATTTCCGCTCCTCGGCGCTCAAGTTGCCGAACCAAGCCACGATGCAACCGGTCAGTATGCTCTCTGCTGTGTATCTGTAGAAGTTAGAGAGAGTCCTCCTTGATATACCGATTCTCCGTAACCTTCTCAGGAATTAGACGCGCTCATGTGCTTTCTTTATATTTGCATCAGTGTTCTCGGACCAGGAGAGATCTCCAGAAATATGCACGCCCATCAATTTGAAGCCCTTGACCCTCTCCACCATCAACCCGTTGTTATAAACGGGACTGTGGGTCCCCATCCTACTCCTTCCAAAGTCCACAACCAGTTCCTTGGTTTTGCTGGTGTTGAGGGTCAGGTTATTGTGCTGGCACCATTTGGTCAGTCGGTTGATCTCTCTTCTATATTCTGACACGTCCCCATCAGTGATACGTCCCACAACAGTGGTGTCGTCAGATAAGTTGATGATGGAGTTCGCACTATGCCCGGCTACGCAGTCATGAGTATAGAGTGAGTACAGCAGGGGGGCTGAGCACGCAGCCTTGAGGTGCTCCCGTGGTGATTGTTATCGAGGCTGAAACATTTCCACCAATACGAACAGTATGTGGTCTGTGAATGAGGAAGTCGAGGATCCAATTGCAGAGGGATGCGCAGAGACCCAGTTCTGCGAGTTTGGTAACCAGCTTGGAGGGGATGATAGTATTAAATGCCGAGCTGTAATCAATGTATAACAGCCTGACATATGAGGTTTTGTTGTCCAAGTGGTCCAGAGCGGTGTGGAGGGCCAGCGAGATTGCATCCACCGTTGATCTGTTGTGGAGGTAGGCAAACTGCAGTGGGTCCAGGTTTTTGTCGAGGTAGGAGTTGATTTGCTCCATGATCAACCTCTCGAAGCACTTCATCACCACAGGCATTAGTGCCACTGGTCGATAGTCATTGAGGCACGTCACCTTGCTCTTCTTGGGCACTGGTATAATTGATGCCTTTTTAAAGCAGGTGGGGACCTCAGACCTCAGATGTGAGAGGTTGAAAATGTCCGTAAATACTCCAGGCAGTTGTTCCGCACGGGTTTTTAGAACACGACCGGGTATACCATCAGGTCCAGGCGCTTTTCGCGGGTTCACCCCTGTGAAGGATTTTCTGACGTCGGCCTCTGTGACTGAGACTGAATACCATCACAGCGAATGGGGGCTCGAGAAGGCACATCAGTGTTCGCCCTATCAGAGCGTGCGTAAAACGCATTGAGCTCGTCAGGGAGTGATATTTCGCCGACATTGGAGCTACCTCCTGTAGGAGGTGATTGCATTCAGGCCCCACCGCAGCTGCATGGTCTAGTAAAACAATAGAATGGCTCGGTGCCAAGGCAAGGCTACAGAATCTTTCAGGCATTTCATATTCAGACTTAGTAGGAGTGTTTTACTGATAAGAAACATGTAGAATTGTGCCAACTCTCCATTGTTCTGTGAGTGGGAGCCCGAGAAGCACTGAGCAACGTTTGCGCTCATTGTAGATCTTAGTCACTTCCGTCTGACGAATCAATTAAAGATAGCCACGGTTGACCTTTAACAGTTTTTGTTGCTAGCTGCTTTTTAAGAAAAAAACGTTGACACACCTCTCTATCCCCTCTCTCTCCAACCCCTCTCTTTCATACCCTTGCTCTCTCCGTCTGTCTCTCCTTGTGTATTTCTGCCTCGCTATTCTGTATCTGTCCCTCCATCCTTCTCGCTTTCCATCTCCCTCCCTCCATCTCTCTGTCTCCCACTCTCTTCCCCTCTCACTCTCTCCCCCTCCCTCTCTTTCCCCACCCTATATACTAACTCCGTATCTGTGTATTCCCCTCTCTATCTAACCCCCTCTACGACTCTCTCTCTCTCTCTCTCTCTCTCTCTCTCTCTCTCTCTCTCTCTCTCTCTCAAGCTTGTGATTATAGTATCTGTGTTTTACTGTGCTTCTTTCGAGATTAAATATTTTCCCTCTCCCTCCCTTACTCTATCTCGCCTGTCTCTCTCTACATATGCCTCATTCTCCCTCTCCCTCTCCTCCCCCTCTCCCCCTCTCCCCCTCTCCCCCTCTCTTTTCCTTGTATGTCTACATCTATCCTATCTCTCTCTTTCTCCATCTCCCTCCCTATCTATCTCTACCCCTCTGTCGCTCTCGCTCATCATCTGTCTCTACTTCATCCTCTGTCTCCTCCTCCCTCTTTCCCCTCTATCTCTCCTTCTCTCTCTTTGCCTTTCAATCTCTGTCTCCTTCTCACCCCCCCCCCCCCTTCCTCCCACCTCTTCACTCTCTCCCTCCCACTCTCTCTCTCTCGTTCCCTCTATCTATCTCTCTCTCCTCCCTCACTCCCTCTCACCATCTCTCTCCCTGTCCCAACTCTCCCCATCCCATCTCTCTCTCTCTCTCCTTCTGTCTCTCCAACCCTATATGCTTCAAACTCTGTACCTGTCTATTTATCTCTCTGTAGGATCCGGTTGGATCCGCTGGGCTGAATAGCCAGATACTTTGTTTCATTCCTCTACGGTGCCATCAGGCCAATTTTAAATTGGTCGAACTCTACCCACATCCCCGTTCAACTGCGTCTCCCCTCTACAACGTCCAAAGTAAATTAAAGTAAAGTATCCTTTATTGCCATTCACACCTTGCGGTCTGAACGAAATTTCGTTGCCTGCAGTCATAACATATAAATAAAAAACAAAACACACAATAAACACATATTTAACATCCACCGCAGTGAGTTCACCAGGCACCTCCCCACTGTGGTGGAAGGCAAAAGTCTTAAAGTATTTGTCTTCTTCCCTCCTTGTTCTCCCTCTGCGCTGAGGCGATCCAGGCCTCCGATGTTTGCGTCCACTAGGCCCGCGGCCGAGCCTCCGAAGCCGGGCTGCCGCCACCGCCGTCGCCGGAATGCTGGAACACCGTCACAGCTCTAAGGCAGGGTCCGCCGCTGGAATGCTGGAGAACCGCAGCGCTGAAGTAGGGTCGCCGCCGGAACGCCACCGCTGGAACGCCGCTGGAGCACCGCAGCTCTGAAGCCGGGTCCGCCGCCGCTGGCATGCTGGAGCACCGCAGCTCTGAAGCCGGGTCCGCCGCCGCAGGCATGCTGGAGCACTGCAGATCTGAAGCAGGACTGCCGCCGCCGCTGGAATGCTGGAGCACCGCAGCTCTGAAGCCGGGTCGCCGCTGGAATGCTGGAGCACCACAGCTACGAGGCCGCCAGCTCCGCCATTAGGCCTCAGCACAGACGGTGACATAGAAACATAGCAACATAGAAATTAGGTGCAGAGGTAGGCCATTCGGCCCTTCGAGGCTGCACCGCCATTCAATATGATCATGGCTGATCATCCAACTCAGTATCCCGTACCTGCCTTCTCTCCATACCCTCTGATCCTCTTAGCCACAAGTGCCACATTTAAACTCCCTCTTAAATATAGCCAATGAACTGGCCTCAACTACCCTCTGTGGCAGAGTGTTCCAGAGACCCACCACTCTCTGTGTGAAAAAAGTCCTTCTCATCTCGGTCCTAAAGGATTTGCCGCTTATCCTTAAGCTGTGACCCCCTTGTCCTGGACCTCCCCAACATCGCGAACAATCTTCCTGCATCTAGCCTGTCCAACCCCTTAAGAATTTTGTAAGTTTCTATAAGATCCCCTCTCAATCTCCTAAATTCCAGAGAGTATAAACCTAGTCTATGCAGTCTTTGTTCATAAGACAGCCCTGACACCCCTGGAATCAGTCTGGTGAATCTTCTCTGCACTCCCTCTATGGCAATAATGTCCTTCCTCAGATTTGGAGACCAGAACTGTACGCAATACTCCAGGTGGGGTCTCACCAAGACCCTATACAACTGAAGTAGAACCTCCCTGCTCCTATACTCAAATCCTTTTGACGGGGGACACGACAAGAAAAGTCGCACCCCTCCCCGAAGAGAGAGACTAATACCCTGTTTCTCCAAACCACTACCCCCCTCGCCCACACATGCACAGCCTAATAAACCAATTTTTAAAAGTAAAACAGACACAAGGAGACAAAAAGAAAATAAAAAAACGACGGACTGCAGTCCAGCCGCTGCTGCCAGGCACCGCCGCCACTTCCGGAGCTGCCTGCAGTGTATCTTCAGTTGCCTTCCCTTTTCATGCGCAACTGCACGGCTCCTACAAACGTCGAGGGAGAAGGCCATTTTGTAATCACTTGTTAGGTGTTGCGAGACTGGTTTCCCGGAACGAAATTGAAAAACGTAACCTCTATAACTGATGGACATTCAGAGTTTATCGCTACAAGGATGAGGAGAGAACAAAATATTTCCGGCTCTTCTCCAACAGTCTCATTTTGCGCTTTGTTGTCATTGCAATTAAACCTAAAAATAACCCTTGAGTTGAGGTCAACTGAGCGGCCAACTGCATTATTAACGGAATCTCGGCAAACCGCTCTCGAATTTTTTCACTGGTTTTTCATCATACATTATTCAATCCTCCAAAGATAACACATAATGCCCTATAGTTTTTTCCCCGTTACGTGCAAAGTAGCGCACACTGATCTATTGGCAAGACCCATCCATTTTTGCTGAAACAGATATCCCATCTTCGCTCTATTACGAGCATACGGCAATGTCTGACGAGAAATGTTGAATGTTCCATGGTGACCAAAGCCGCCAGGTCTATGACTGACCCGTCGTGGTACTCCTGCATTTCGTGTCTATCTCTATCTTTATAACTACAAATGATGCATTAATGCTGGAAAAACTTGATGGAGCGGAGTTTGGATGTGGTGCCCGCGATTCTAGCTGGGATGTTGGCAATTGGGAGATCACATTTTTACAACAAATAAGGGAAAGTTGAAACCGGGGCAAAAATATACATTCTGTCGGAATAATTTATTTTAATCGACTGAGGCAGTTTTCAACCACCACCAGGGGATATTTCACCGCCTTCTTCAACTCCTGTCTGAATTTAGCCTGGGTCACTGCGTAAATAATGGAATTCGTGCAGAAGCTGAGGGTCGAGAGCATGTTAGCGCTTTCTTGGAGAATGTAACGTGGATTTCCGAAACTGAAACCGGAGAAATAAGAACCGCCTTTAATCCGAATGAATATAAAATTAACGACATACGTAACCCACAAGAACAGAAAACTGGCGGAGATGCTGAAAAGTAAAATGACGGATTTTCTCCGGTTCTCTATTTCTGCATCTTTCCCATCCTCACGCTCCTTGTTACCACGAAGTGCTTTGCGGATTCTGTTGGACACAAATATGTGTCTGATAGTCAGAACATTGAAAACAAATATCAGAAGGAAAGGAAGGGAAGGTGTTAAAATGCGATCCAGCCAATCGTAGGCTTGCCAGATAGGTTCAGTGTAGAAGCTTAACTTATAGTCACAAAACCAGGGCACTCCGTCCACTGTATACAATGGTTGATATATAAAGTAGTAAGGGGCGTTCTTGACACCGCTCAGGACGCAGACAGCAGCTATTACCACAGCCGCGGTTTTCTTCGTGCAGTAACTATCTTTTAGCTGCCGGCAGCAAATGGCTGCGAATCGATCGAAGGTGAATGCAACCGTCAGCCACACCGATGAATCCCTGCTTGTATAAACCATCACCGTGCTGAAACTACAGGCGGGAGTGGTGGAGAACAAACTGTTAATAAAGAAGATCCCGGTGATTCGATTCAGTATCACGGCGGAGACAATTACCAGCAGATCCGTCACCGCCATGGCCACTAAGTAACAAGTAACACATTTGGAGAGTCCACACCTCGCTCGAGATAGGATCACAACGGCCGCTATGCTCGCTGTTAAGAGAAACAACGGTAAGGGTAAAGGAGTAACGATAAAGGAAGGGTGTGATGTAGTATAACAGTGAGTAGTTGACCAAAAACAGCTCTAAAACGGCGTGGAGGAGAGTATGTAACGAATAGTTATTCAACCGATTTCAGGGACTGCGGGCCCGTGAGGCTGCCATTGGCTCACTGGAGTTTAGGAGAACGAGATATGATCTTACAAAGAGCACCAACATTCATACAGTAAAGGGGGGGGGGGGGGGGGGTACGTTTTTGATGACATCCAGAATTTAGATTCAAGTCATTTGATATAAGACATCCCATTTGATTCCTGGGATGTCAGGGCTTTCATATGAGGAAAGGCTGGATAGACTCGGCTTGTACTCGCTGGAATTTAGAAGGTTGAGGGGGGATCTTATAGAAACTTACAAAATTCTTAAGGGGTTGGACAAGCTATATGCTGGAAGATTGTTCCCGATGTTGGGGGAGTCCAGAACAAGGGGTCACAGTCTAAGGATAAGGGAGAATTCCTTTAGGATCGAGATGAGAAAAACATTCTTTACACAGAGCGTGGCGAGTCTCTGGAATTCTCTGCCACAGAAGGTAGTTGAGGCCAGTTCATTGGCTATATTTAAGAGGGCGTTAGATGTGGCACTTGTGGCTAAAGGGATCAGGTGGTATGGAGAGAAGGCAGGTACGGGACACTCAGTTGGATGATCAGCCATGATCACATTGAATGGCGGTGCAGGCTCGAAGGGCTGAATGGCCTACTCCTGCACCTATTTTTCTATGTTTCCATGTTTCTATTTGAACCGTGAGCTGGAGAAATGTTATCCCACAAATGGCGATGAACGTCTGCAGCAGAAAGCAGTGGAGCCCATGTCATTGCATCTATTCCGGAGGAGGTGGGTGTTTTTTCTCAATGGTGAAAGGCTTAATTGAGGAAACGGGAGCTTAATACCAAAATGCATGATCACCCATGCTTCCGATGAAGCATAGAGCAGCTGACGGGCCGCTTAATACACCCATGCTCCTATTTGATGTCTTTCTATGTCGCTGGAAGAATGCATAAGACGTGGTTTGGTTCCATTGTTGAAATCAGCACTCCATGTGAATTTACAACCCCACAATAGACAGGCAATAGAGAATAGATGTAAGAGTAGACCAATCGGCCCTTCGAACCTGCACCGACATTCACAGTGATCATGGCTGAACATCCACAATCAGTACCCCATTCCCGCCTTCTCCTCATATCCCCTACTCCGTTATCTTTATCATCTCAATCTAACTTTTTCTTGAAAGCATCCAGTGAATTGGCCTCCACGGCCTTCTGAGGCAGAGAATTCCACAGATTCACAACCCTCTGTGTGAAAAAGTTTTTCCTCATCTCCGTTCTAAATGGCTTTTAGTGGGGGACTCTTGCGGTACCCCACTAATCACTGCCTGCCATACTGAAAGGGACCCGATAAACCCTACTGCTTGTTACCTCTTTGCCAACCAATTTTCTATCCATGTCAGTACCCTACCCCCAATACCATGTGCTCTAATTTTGCCCCCTAAACTACGTGGGACCTTGTCAAATGCTTTCTGAAAGTCCATGTACACTACGTCCACTGGCTCTCCCTTGTCCATTTTCTTAGTTACATCTTTAAAATTATTCTTAAACTGTGGCCCCTAGTTTTGGACTCCCGCGACATCGGGAACATGTTTCGTGCCTCTAGTGTGTCCAAACATAGAAACTTATATGTTTCAATAAATCCCCTCTCATCCTTCTAAAGTCCAGAGTATTCAAGCCCAGCCGCTACATTCTATCAACAGATAACAGTCCCGCCTTCCAGGTAATTCACCTCGTGAACCTACGCTGCACTCCCTCAATAGCAAGAATGTCCTTCGTCAAATTTTGAAACTAAAACTGCATACAATACTCCAGGTGTGGTCTCACTAGGGCCCTGCACATCTGCAGAAGGACCTGTTTGCTCCTATACTCAACTCCTCTTTTTATGATGGCCAACGTGCCATTTGCTTTCTTCACTGCCTGCTGTACCTGTATGCTTACTTTCAGTGACTGATGAACAAGGACCCGCCGATCTCGTTGTACTTCCCCTTTTCCCCACCTGACAATAGATAATAATCCGTTGAGATAATAACCTTGTTTTTGCCATCAAAGTGGATAACCTCACATTTATCCACATTAAACTGTATCTGCCATGCATATGCCCACTCACCCAACCTGTCCAAGTCACCCTGCATCCTCATAGCATCATTCTCACAGTTCACACTGCCACCCAGCTTTGTGTCATCAGCAAATTTGCTAATGTTACTTTTAATCCCTTCATGTAAATCATTGACGTATATTGTAAATACCTGCGCTCCCAGCACCGAGTCTTGCGGCACCCCACTAATCACTGCCTGCCATACTGAAAGGGACCCGTTAAACCCTACTGCTTGTTACCTCTTTGCCAACCAATTTTCTATCCATGTCAGTACCCTATCCCCAATACCATGTGCTCTAATTTTGCCCCCTAAACTATGTGGGACCTTGTCAAATGCTTTCTGAAAGTCCAGGTACACTACATCCACTGGCTCTCCCTTGTCCATTTTCTTAGTTACATCTTTAAAAATTCCGGAAGATTAATCAATCAGGGTTTCCCCTTCGAACATCCATGTATACTCGGACCGATCCTGATACTGCTATCCAAATATTCCGCGATTTCACCCTTTATAATTGATTCGAACATCTGCCCCACCACGGATTCTGGCTAACTGATCTACAGGCTCAAATGACGAAAACCCATGAAGTTAAAACTTAGGAATCACAGTTATGGATGCACACAAATTTAGCTAAACGATTTTGGACCCGTTCAATAGAGGTGACACTTACGTGGAACTCCAATGATTGCGAGAAAAGGGTAGTAAATGGCCAACAAAAGCCCACTTGCTGGTCCGTGCATTATCTTCAACGGGCGACCTGTTTTCCCCAAACATCCAGCATGTCGCACTTATATTTTCCGCGAGAATCCCAGGTGAGTCAATTTATCTTCATGTTGTGCACAGTTCGAACGACTACGAATGATGCCATTCAGATTCATGGCATTGTTGTTTTTTTAACACTCCACTGTAACGGAATAATGTCCCAAATGGGAACAAATAACATAAATTGGATAATCAATACATTCTGAACGTTCCCTGCCAAAATAATATCTAGATGTTTCTTCCCTGCTATGTTTATTGTCCGATGTTACTTTATCTCCAACGTTCGAGCATATCACATTCAATGAGTTCCAACGAAATGAAATTAAATAAACTCGGCCAGCAAGAAAGCGTCACTTCAACAACATTCAATTTTGCTAAACGCACACTGTGACATCAATGTGACCAAGCAAGATTAATGCATCCATGTTCTTTCTGGTGTGTAAATGTAGTTGGAGCATTCAAAGTAAACCGCTCAGCTTCTGCCTCATCATTGCTGATTTTATTATGGACCTTTCCCTTTGATGGTCGCTCTGCTTGTTATATCATCTTTGTCTACCATTACCAAATACCGTTTCAGAATCGCCTTAATAAATCGGATTCAACAGGTGACTCGCTTGATTAAAGCGTAGCCGACCTTCTTTTAAAGTGTAATGTCCCCCCTCTATCAGTCCCACCTGCCAGTGTTTGGCCCATATATTTGTAAAACGTTCCTAATCATGCACCTCTCCAGATGTGTTTTAATTATTTTTACAGTTCCCGCCTCAACCACCTCATCTGGCAGGTCGTCTAGTTCACCCACAATGCATTGTGTAAAAGGAATGTGTCCCTGATAATTCGTTCCTTTTTACATTAAGGCTATCTTTTCTGGTTCTTCTTTTCCCCCAATCTGGATACAAGACACTGTGCATACACCCTGTCTACTTCTCTCACAATAGGAGCTACCTTTGCAAGAGCACCTCTCTTTTTCATGCGCTCCAAGGTAGAAAGTTCTAGTCTACCCAAATATCTCCCAATATTTCAGTCCCTCAGGTGCGGGCAACATGTAATTATCCAATGCTCGCTAACATAATTGCTGCAGTAGGGTGGACATACCGGAACCAAATACTCCAAATGCGGCTTGACCAACACCTTGTACAATGGTGACATGACGTACTCATTGCCCTGACTGATGAAGGGCAATGTAGCGAAAGCCGTCATTACTAAGCTGTCTACCGGTGGTACCAATTTCAGGGGAATATGTACCTACGCTGCAGGCACGTGCCGTCAGGGTAGGCAAGGTAGGCACTGCCTACCTTGACTAAAATTATAACATAGTAATAACTAAATATAAATAATAAAGGCATGGGAGAATTATGCCTATGTAAGACATCGATCTCTTTGGTAGGCATAATTCTCCGTGCCTTTCATCCGCAGCGCTTGTAACAGGGGAAGCTCTGTGCAGCCCACGTGCCGTCAGCGCTGCCTGAAGCCGTTAGTTTCAAGCGGGGCTGAAGGCAGCAGAAATTCTGCCTTTGCTGCACTGCGCATCAGTCTACTGCGCATGCGCAGCACAAGTTTCTTGGCGGGGTTTTCAACTATGGTTTGTCGTGTACCAATGATGTGGTAACTACATTTTGTGTTTATGTTTTCAAATACCGTATTTCCCGGGGTGTGGGGGCGGGGGGAGCGCTCCTTTCACAGCGTTTGGGGAGTCTGGCCCGGGGTAAAGTTGCGGGGAGGGCACGAATGTTATGAATGAGGGGTCGGGAGCATCCACTTGCGACGCTCCTTGCACTGAGGCGTGGAATGCCACCGCTCTGAGGCCGGGGGGGTTGGGGGGTGTGGAAAGAGAGAGAAGTGGTTCGGGTGGCTGAGTGGCCGCCGGGCCGGACAGCGGAACCAGCCGCCACCTTATCTCCTTCTGCCGGTCCCCGCTCACCTCTGGCAGCTCTCCGTCTAAAAACCTCTCTCCTGCCGCTCGCTGGCCTCACTCATGTCCTTAAATTCAGCGCGATTGAGGTTACTCGGCTGTGGGAATTTAAGGATTTGCAGGAAGCCACTGACATGAGCGAAGTCGGCGAGCGGCAGGTGACAGGTGTTCCGACGGAGAGCACTGCCAAAGGTGAGCGGGCCGGCAGATGGGGCTGAAGTGGCGGCCAGTTCAGCTGTCGGGTCCCGGTGGCCGCTCCCCGAGCTGCTTCTATCCCCAGCTACAGTGCGTGGCTTCGCGCCCGGAGAGCTGCGGTACCGGTGAGTGAGTGAGTTACTGGCAGTATCCCCGACACCCTCCTTCTCAACACTCGTGCCCTCCCCACAACTTTACCGCTGGCACAGACTCTACACACGCTGTGAAAGGAACTGTTCCCCCAATTGGTCTAGGACTAGGAAGCCTTGGGCAAATTGAAATGTCACAGTTTTATTTATTTATTTATTTAACGGCGAGAACAAGCTGCGCATGCGCGGTTTACATTTTTTTTTACCGGACTGAGTGCCTGCCCTGAGTAATTACCCACGGCACGTGCCTGCTACGCTGCCAGATACCTCAGCGCTACAACATTCGTAGAGTTCCACCAATGTCACTGCGACGTATGATGATGTAATGCTTCATGTACATTCAATCATCCATGTGTGCATGGAGAAAAGAGTGGATTTTATAAGGGTATATCTTACAAATGGTTCATTGTTTGAGAAAATGCGATGATGCATGGTAGACTCAAAGAACTGCAAATGCAGAGTAACTTGCGTTGAATACGATGTATTGGGGTAACTCAGCGGTTCATGTGGAGGGTATAGACACACGACATTGTCCCAATCGGCGCCGCTCCCGTCTGTTAGCATGGTTCGCACTTTCTATTTCTGGGATCACGATTCGACTCGAGTTTAAAGGGGGTGTTGGGATGGAAAATGTGTGGGGGAGGGGGAGTGTGTGAGGGAGGGTGTGCGTGTGTGGGACGGGGTGTGTTTGGCGGAGGGGGGGGTGTGTGGAGGGGTTTGTGGAGTTGTTGATGTAGGGGAGGGGTCAATGTGGGAGGGGGGGAGTGTAGATTAATGTAGATTAGTGTAGATTAGTGACTCATGCTATGAGTCATGCATTTGTAATTACGACCACTACCTTGTTAGAATCGCGGTCTGCTGCATTCCGTTAGTCTTAAAGTGAACTCTTAAGTGAGAAGTTGAAACAATAAAATCGATGTAACCTAACATGTTGTAAGGCTACTGTTATTATAAGGACTACAAATCGACATGGGGGGGTGAGGGTGATAGGGGGGTTCTGGGGGAATGTGGGGGACGGGGGTCTGGAGATGTGTGGGGGGGGTGAGGGGGTGGGGGGGGTGGGGGAACATAGCGGAACACAGCCCACACTCCGCTGCTTCAGCTTTATTCTCGGCGGCTTCTGGACGGGCGGCTTCAGGACGGGCGGCTTCTGGAAGGGCTCACGGACCCAGCCCCCCCTCAGAGATTTTGCTCACCAGCGGCTGCCGGAAGGCGCATTTCCTTCATTGTGATGACAGGCGAGAAGACCAATCTATGATCCCGTGATTTTTAAACATTCATAAATGTTGTAATCTTCCACCGATCGGAACAAATCTTCGTGGCTTGGAGCAGAGGAGAACGGTGAGTAATGTGGCGAAAGAACCCTAGCGATGTACAGAACCGTTTATGCGCAAATTTAAAAACAATGCAGACCGGAAGTCGTCGACATGAGAGTTTTAATACTAGCATAGATAACCGAAATCAATTTAGTAAGTTGAAGATCTGAATGTGAGTCAAGCAGGTAGGAAAGAACATAAACAGGCAGCAATTATTTCCAGAAGTGGTAATATGTAATCTGGTGTTATGAAATATTGCTTATTTGGGCACAACAAACCTGCAACGGGGATATGTACTGCATTCGGGAAATAATAACAACTTTGCGGACTTTGGAACATGTTAAATTGAAGCGCAAAATACTGGGGGGAATGATATGCACAGGGGTTAACATACAGAAGGTATCTTTTCAGACAACATGGAGATGGTCGGGGAGGTGCAGAGTAAAAGAGGCAGGAGTGTTACTCAATTTAGGGGGATAGTTTCACCGCGGTGCTCAGGGATGATACACATAGAGATATGCAGCGTAGAAATATACTTTTTGGCCCAAATTGTCCGTGCCGTCCAACATGTCACATCCACAGCAGTCCCACTCCCCGCATCTGTCCCATCTCCCTCCAACCTGTCCTATTCAGAGGACAGGTTTAAAGTGAAGGGGGAAAGATGTAATAGGATTCTGATGAGTGAGACAAATGATGGCGGGTGTATGTAAGACGCAGTCAGAGGAGGTAGTTGAGGTTGCGGATATCCCAAAGTTTAGGAAATAGTTAGACACGTACATGGATTCGGCAGATTTGAAGAGAGATGAACCAAATGCAATCCCGTGGCACTAGTGTGGCTGGGACACGTTGGCCGGCGTGTGCCGAAGGCCGTTTCCGCGCTGACTGTATATGTCTAAATGTTTTATAAACATGGCGATATAATAACGGCCTCATTACATCCTCAGGCATCTAGTTCCAGACTGTGTTAAAATGTTGCCCATCGTGTTCATACTGAACCTTTCGCACTCACCTTAAATCCCTTTCGTCTAGCTCTCGATTCCCATGATCTACGCAACAGACTGTGGGGGAGTGGTGTGTGGGGTTTCATGAAACTCTCGTGATTCTGTACACCTCTAGAAGATAGGACCTCGTCCTACTGCCCTCCACGAAATAAGGTCCTAGCCTGCTCAACTTCTCACATTATCTAAGGCCCTCCAATCCTGCCAACATCCGCGTTAGTATTCTCTGCACACTTTCCAGCTTGACAAGATATTTCCAAAAACATGGTGACTAAAACTGATCATTATATTTTAAATGTGACCTCACCAACGAGGGTACGTCTGACGAAACATTATGGTGAAGGCACCAGAATAAGAAAGGAGCAATCACTCGAACAGAATTACACGATAGACAACCTCATCGACAGCCGCAGATCGAGGATGAGGTATGCAGACAGCTTAAAGAAGAATGAGAGCTCCACAGATTTTATCTAGTGGGTATCCTTAACTTCATCAATATTAACTGTGACTTGCCCAGGGCAAGAGGATTAGACGTTTTAGACGCATAATTCGTTAGGTGTTTCCAAGAGGCTTTGTTTCATTGGAATACGGATAGTCTCACTCGAGAAGGCACTGTATAAAACCTTGCATTGGGAAGAGCGCCCTGTCAGGTGACTGGTGTAATCTGGAAGAGCATTTAGAGGCAGCGATCTGAAGTCGATAGGTTTTCAACATTCTTTTGAATATAGACAAGTTTTGATATTTGGGAATATACTTAATTGGGACAAGGAACGGCAGAATCTCATCACGTAGATGTGAACGCAAGTAGTTTTGGAGCAGTTGTTACGTGTTAGGTCCACAGATCATATCTGGGATTCGTTGAAAGACCAGCTGATCAAAGTGTACGATCAGCATATTGCATTAAGGCGAGGGGATAAGGACGGCAAAGGAACCGTGGATGACCAAGTAATTTGGAAACTTGCACACGAGGAAAATGGAAGAGAGTGTAAGGTTTAGAATGGGGCATTAGGAAGTTATTGTGTGTCATATAAAGCGATGAGGAAGAAGTCAAGAAGGCGATTAGATGGGCCTGAACGTTGGTGGGCAGGGGCATGGGTGTGTGTATGTGGTGGGAGGGGGGGGGGGGGGGGGGGGGTATGAAACGTAATTGGCGAATCGGTTCAAGAAAATTCTCAAAGCTCTTGATATGCATGTTATAAATAAAAGGGTGACCATCGAGAAGGTATGAACGCTCTGGATAGGGAAGGGAATAGATGCATGGAAGCGAACGCTACAGGTGAGGTACTAAAACAAGTCTTTACATCTGTAGAAATTAGAGAGCAGCGAGGTCAGTGTGGAGAATACATGTAAGCTCGATCAGTTATAAATCTAGAAAGAGGTGGTGCTGAGGCACTAGAACACCAACAAGGTGGATAAGCCCACCGTACCTGATGGGATCTATCCCAGGTTATTGAAAGAGGAAATAGAGGAATTGCCGATTCCTTGACGAGGATATATGTTGCTACAGGCGTGGTCCCATGGGACTTGAGAGTGGTCACTGTTGATCCTTTGTTTAAGAAGGGACGTAGAAACATTCTATGTAACTACATACTAATGAGCCTCACCTCAGTGTTAGGCAAACTATTTTAGAGAATTCTTCGCGGTAAGGCGTACACCGATTTGCAAGAGAATGGGCTAATCATGGCTAGCTTGCACTTAGTTCTACGTGGCAGGTTGTGCCTTATTTACTTGATTTGGTTATTTGAGGTGACGAAGAAGATCGATGAATGTAGGGCGGTGGATGTGATCCACATGGATTTTAGTAAGACTTGATAAGGTCACTTATGGCAGACTGATCCAAAAGATTACGATGCAGAGGATTCATAATGAATTGTTCGTGTGTAATCGGAACTAACTAATTAACTGTCGACAAGGGATGTGGTGGGACATAGATATTCCGGCTCATTATGCAGCTCTACACCACTTTGATTAGGCCACATATAGACTATAGCGTGCAGTTCCCGTCAACCAGATCACAGGAAAGGTGTATGGATTTTTAGAATGTGCACTGTAGCTTTACCTTGATGCTGCCTGGGTTAGTGGGTTGGATGGTCTTTGATTGTTTGCGCAGGTCAGTGGTTGAGAGGAATCTTGGTATAAGTATATACAATTAAGCGAGACATTGACGAAACGGACAACCAGGACCCTTTCGCGGTGGAAATGTCCAACACTAGAGGGAATAGCTAAATGTGAGTGAGGGACATTTCATTGAGATGTACGGACAAGTTTTTGCTCAGAGAGTAGTAAGTGCCTCCAACGAATTGCCAGGGATTGTAATGGAGAAGGCAGAAATGATCGTGGCGTTAAAGAGGCTTTTAGATGGACACATCAAAGCGGAGTGAATAGAGCGATGCGGATCGCGTAAAGACAGATGAGATCAGTTTATCTGGGTTTCACGTTCGGATCAAATATTTTGGGCCATTCCAGTGATGCACGGTTCTGTGTTCTATGTTCTACGTTGTGTGTTCTATATAATTTAAAGGTCATTTTTTATTTAGACTGGCTTAGACGACAACATATGGCAAGCTGGATTAAGATCAACATGGATTGTTGGGAACCAGGCAAAGGGTAATACCGCTGAGTAAGCGTTCTTCATTACACCCATTATCAGACGCACGGGAAGATGTTTTTTTTCAAGTCGTCAATACGGAACAGAAAGTTACCCCGAGTGATCACAAAGAAAAGTTGACACCTGAATAAGTATTTACAAATTAAAAAAAAAACCGCATGTAATGATTGTGTCGCGAGATTATAAAAAGGACATGGGCGGTTTGAATCATTAAACAATGTGCAGATTGGTTACATTACTTAGTAACCAATGTAATGTTTTATCAATATAAGCTCCGACTACTACGACACCATTTATATAATCGCAACCCGACATGTGCTGTTAGTTGCTGTAAATGATATGCTGTTGTGTGTTTAATATGTTACCCAATAAATACTGTTGTACCAGATCCGTGAGTATGTGTGACTTGCTCAACACACTGTGAGTTCTCACAGAGTGTTTCCCACTATATACTGGCATCGCCTCTAGAAAATCGGCGTGTGCGAAACTCATCGTTGTTCTGCGCCATTGAACAGCGAGCATGCGCTTCGGCTGGTAGAGAGGAATCCTAGGTGAGTTTCAGTGCGGACATTTTAAAAAGCCCGGCCAGGGACAGCTGGAATAGTTAACGCGATGGTCAGATGCGGAGCAGCAGCCTGAGAAGCGAGAGAGGGTATTGGCTTGAAGAAGGGAATCCTCCGTGAGTTTCAGTACGGGTACTTTAAAAGGCCCGCCAAGAGACGGCCTTGAACTAAGGTGGGCAGTGGAGCAACAGTCGGAGTAGTGAGTGAGCGTGTTCGCTGGAGCATCCTAATTAGTTGCTTGTTTAGCAAACACAATTAAGGGTAGTTGTCGTGGAGCGGCCTACAGGAAGGCCGCTCAACTACAACCTGTCCATTTGTCACTCTCAGGGACCCGCTAGGATCCGCTGGACTGAAGGGCCAGATACTGTGTTTCATTCCTCCGTGACTCCAGCAGGCCAGTTTTAAATTCGCCAAACTCTGCCCAAATCCCCGTTCAACTGGGTCTCCCTCTATGACGTCGACAGTGTATTCCACAGTTGTCTTCCCTTTTCTTGCGCAACTGCACTGTTCATGCAAACCTCAAAAGGGAGAAGACCATTTTGTAATCAATTTTTAGGTGTTGCTAGACTGGTTTCCCGGAACCAAAATGAAAAACGTAACCTCTATAACTGATGGACATTCAGAATTTATCGCTACAAGGATGATGAGAGAACAAAAATATTTCGGGCTTTTCTCTAACAGTCCAATTTGGCGCATTGTTATCGTTGCAGTTAAACCTAAAAATAACCCTTGAGCTGAGGTCACCTGAGCGGCCAAATGTATTATTACCGGACTCTCGCAAACCTCTCTCGATTTTGTTCACGTTTTTTCCAGCATACATCATTCAATACTGCAAAAATAACATATAATGCCCTATAGTGCTTTCCCCGTTACTTGCAAAGTGGCGCACACTGATCTATTGGCAAGACCCAGGCATTTTTACTGAAACAGATATCCCACCTTTCACTCTATTACGAACATACGGCAATGTCTGACGAGAAACTTTGAGTGTTCCATGGGGACTAAAGCCACCAGGTCTATGACTGACCCGTCGTGGTACTCCTGCATTTCGTGTCTATCACTATCTTTATAACTACGAATGATGCATTAATGCTGGAAAAACTGGATGGAGCGGAGTTTGGATGTGGTGCCCGCGATTCTAGTTGGGATGTTGGCAATTGGGAGATCACATTTTTACAACAAATAACGGAAAGTTGAAACCGGGGCAAAAATATATATTCTGTCGGAATAATTTATTTTAATCGACTGAGGCAGTTGTCAACAACCACCAGAGGATATTTCACCGCCTTCTTGAACTCCTGTCTGAATTTAGCCTGGGTTACTGCGTAAATAATGGAATTCGTGCAGAAGCTGAGGGTCGAGAGCATGTTAGCGCTTTCTTGGAGAATGTAGCGTGGATTTCCGAAACTGAAACCGGAGATATAAGAACCGCCTTTAATGCGAACGAACACAAAATTAACGACATACGTAACCCACAAGAACAGAAAACTGGCGGAGATGCTGAAAAGTAAAATGACGGATTTTCTCCGCTTCTCCATTTCTGCATCTTTCCCATCCTCGCGCTCCTTGTTACCACGAAGTGCTTTGCGGATTCTGTTGGACACAAATATGTGTCTGATAGTCAGAACATTGAAAACAAATATCAGAAGGAAAGGAAGGGAAGGTGTTAAAATGCGATCCAGCCAATCGTAGGCTTTCCAGACAGGTTCAGTGTAGAAGCTTAACTTAAAGTTACAAAACCAGGGCACTCCGTCCACTGTATACAATGGTTGGTATGTAAAGTAGTAAGGGGCGTTCTTGACGCCGCTCAGGACACAGACAGTAACTATTACCACAGCCGCGGTTTTCTTCGTGCAGTAACTATCTTTTAGCTGCCGGCAGCAAATGGCTGCGAATCGATCGAAGGTGAATGCAACCGTCAGCCACACCGACGAATCCCTGCTTGTATAAATCATCACCGTGCTGAAACTACAGGCGGGAGTGGTGGAGAAGAAACTGTTAATAAAGAAGATCCCGGTGATTCGAGTCAGTATCACGGCGGAGACAATTACCAGCAGATCCGTCACCGCCATGGCCACTAAGTAACAAGTAACACATTTGGAGAGTCCACACCTCGCTCGCGATAGGATCACAACGGCCGCTATGTTGGCTGTTAAGAGAAACAACGATAAGGGTAAAGGAGTAACGATAAAGGAAGGTTTGATGTAGTATAGTAGTTTGATATTTGTTGAAATTAGCACTCCATGTGAATTTACCAACCCGATAATAGACAACAGACAATAGGCAATAGAGAATAGATGCAAAAGGAGACCAATCGGCCCTTCGAGCCAGCACCGACATTCGCAGTGATCCTGGCTGAACATCCACAATCAGTACCTAATCCCGCCTTCTCCCCGTATCCCCTACTCCGTTATGTTTAAGATCTCTATTTATCTTTTTCTTGAAAGCATCCACTGCCTTCTGTGGCAGAGAATTCCACATATTCACAACCTTCTGTGTGAAAAAGGTTTTCCTCTTCTCCGTTCTAAATGGTTTACCCATTATTCTTAAACTGTGGCGCCTAGTTTTCGACTCCCCCGACATCGGGAACATGTTTCGTGCCTGTAGTGTGTCCAAACATCCAAAATTATATGTTTCAATAAGATCCCCTCTCATCCTTCTAAATTCCACAATATTCAAGCCCAGCCGCTACATTCTATCAACAGATAATAGTCCCGCCTTCCCGGTAATTCACCTCGTGAACGTACGCTGCACTCCCTCAATAGCAAGAATGTATTTCCTCAAATTTTGAAACAAAAACTGGATACAATACTCCTGGTGTGGTCTCACTAGGGCCCTGCACAACTGCAGGAGGACCTATTTGCCCTTATACTCAACTCCTCTTTTTATGAAGGCCAACATGCCATTTGCTTTCTTCACTGCCTGCTGTACCTGTGTGCTTACCTTCAGTGACTGATGAACAAGGACCCACAGATCTCGTTGTACTTCCCGAATGCCCAACCTGACACCGTTTAGATAATAATCGGTTCAGATAATAACCTTGTTTTTGCAAAGTGGATAACCTCACATTTATCACATGCTAATGTTACTTTTAATCCCTTCATCTAAATCATTGACGTATATTGTAAATATCTGCGCTCCCAGCACCGAGTCTTGCGGTACCCCACTAACCACTGCCTGCCATACTGAAAGGGACCCGTTGAACCCTACTGCTTGTTACATCTCTGCCAACCAATTTTCTATCCATGTCAGTACCCTACCCCCAATACCATGTGCTCTAATTTTGCCCACTAAACTCCTATGTGGGACCTTGTCAAATGATTTCCGAAAGTCCAGGTACACTACATCCACTGGCTCTCCCTTGTCCATTTTCTTAGTTATATCTTCAAAAAATTCCGGAAGAATAATCTAGCATGATTTCCCCTTCGAACATCCATGTTCACTCGGACCGATCCTGATACTGCTATCCAAATATGCCGCTATTTCATCTTTTATAATTGATTCCAACATCTGCCCCACCACGGATTCTGGCTAACAGATCTACAGGCTCAAATGACGAAAATCCCATGAAGTTAAAACTTAGGAATCACAGTTATGGATATACATAAATTTAGCTAAACGATTTTGGACCCGTTCAATAGAGGTGAAACTTACGTGGAACTCCAATGATTGCGAGAAAGGGGTAGTAAATGGCCAACAAAAGCCCACTTGCTGGTCCATGCATTATCTTCAATGGGCGACCTGTATTTCCCAAACAGCCAGCATGTCGCACTTATGTTTTCCGCGAGGATCCCAGGTGAGTCAATTTACCTTCAGGTTATGCACAGTTCGAACGACTACGAATGATGCCATTCAGCTTCATCGCATTGTTGTTTTTTTAACACTCCACTGTAACGGAATAATGTCCCAAATGGGAACAAATAACATAAATTGGATAATGAATACATTCTGAACGTTCCCTGACAAAATAATATCTAGATGTTTCTTCCCTGCTATGTTTATTGTCCGATGTTACTTTACCTCCAACGTTCGAGCATATCACATCCAATGAGTTCCAACGAAATGAAATTAAACAAACTCGGCCAGCAAGAAAGCGTGACTTCAACAACATTCAATTTTGCTAAATGCACACTGTGATATTAATGCGGCCAAGCAAGATTAATGCATCCATGTTCTTTCTGGGGAGTAAATATAGTTGGAGCATTCAAAGTATACCGCTCAGCTTCTGCCTCATCATTGCTGATTTTATTATGGACCTTTCCCTTTGATAGTCGCTCTGCTTGTTAAATCATATTTCTTTATCTTTACCAAATACCGTTTCAGAATTGCCTCAATAAATCGGATTCAACAGGTGACTGGCTTGATTAAAGCGTAGCCGACCTTCCTTTAAAGTGTAATGTTCCCCCTCCATTAGTCCCACCTGCCAGTGTTTGGCCCATATATTTCTAAAACGTTCCTATTCATGCACCTCTCCAGATGTGTTTTAATTATTTTTACAGTTCGTGCCTCAACCACCTCATCTGGCAGGTCGTCCAGTACACCCACAATGCATTGTGTAAAAGGAATGTGTCCCTGATAATTCGTTCCTTTTTACATTAAGCTTATCTTTTCTGGTTCTTGTTTCCCCCAATCTGGTTACAAGACACTGCGAATTCACCCTGTTTAATTCTCTCACAATAGTAGCTACCTTTGCAAGAGCACCTCTCTTTTTCATGCGCTCCAAGGTAGAAAGTCCTAGTCTATACAAATATCTCCCTATATTTCAGTTCCTCAGGTCCGGGCAACATGTAATTATTCAATGCTCGCTAACATAATTGCTACAGTAGGATGGACATACCGGAACCAAATACTCCAAATGCGGCCTCTCCAACGCCTTGTACAATGGTGACATGACCTACTCATTGCCCTGACTGATGAATGCCAATGCACCGAACGCCTTAATTACTAAACTGTCTACCGGTGGTACCAATTTTAGGGAAATATGTGCCTACGCTGCCAGATACCTCAGCGCTACAACATTCCGTAGAGTTCCGCCAAGGTCACTGTGACGTATGATGATGTAATGCTCCATGTACATTCAATCATCCATGTGCGCCTTCCTGAAGACGAATTCAAAATGTCTATTTTAATTTTGCATCCATTGTCACTGTTTAAAACCATTGGCCTTTTCACTTATTCCCTTTCTCATTAACAATTGATGTAATTACGCCACTTGGTCGATTAAATGAAATGTGTCGTTGGAACAAGGTCAGAGCTTCGTCTGAAACTGTCCATACTTGTCTGGCTTTGTATGATAAAGAAAAATTAGTCACGCATATCTTTACTACCGGCAAATCAGAATACCGTGCACAGAGAACTGAGCACAACACGCAGTCTGCGGAGCACGGAAATGAGGCGCAGAGTAGAACGCGGGCAGCAGGGACCATGGAACGCATAGAACGGCTCACGGAGCACTGGGCGTAAACCACATAGCATGGTACCAGTCAAATGGAGAAGTGATGTCGAGGTACCAGTCAAATGGAGAAGTGATGTCCCTCTGTTTAAGAAAAGCATGGCGAATAGAACAAAAATGCACGTCGTTGAGGATGACGTCCGTGATGGTGGAGAAGTTATCGGATAAGATTCTTCTGGATATAACGTTTAAGGTGAAGGGTAAAAGGTGGAATTGGAACTTGAGGGGTAACTCTTTCACACACAGACTGGTGGGTGTATGGAACAAGCTATCAGAGGAGGTGGTTGAGGGTGGGACAAGCCGAGCGTTTATGAGACAATTAAACAGTTACATGTATATAACAGGTTTGTTGGGAATTGGACAAAACGCGGGACTGGTGTAGCAGGGATGTGTGGGCAGGTTGGGCCGAGGGGCCTGTTTCCACGCTTTATTACTCTATGACTGTATGGATAGAATCTACTCGCATAGAGAAAAGGGTGGAGTTAATAGGGTATATCTTACAAATGGTTCATTGTTTGAGAAAATGCGATGATGCATGGGGTAACTCAGCGGTTCATGTGGAGGGCATAGACACACGACATCGTCCCAATCAGCGCCGCTTCCCGGCTGTAACCGTGGTTCGCACTTTCTATTTCTGGGATCACGTATCGACTAGAGTTTGAAGGGGGTGTTGGGAGGGGCAGTGTTTGGGGAGAGGGGGAATGGGTTAGGGAGGGTGTGTGTGTGTTGGAGGGTGTGTGTTTGGCGGAGGGGGTGTGTGTGGAGGTGTATGTGGGGTTGTTGGGGTTGGGGGTGTATGTGGGAGGGGGAGTTAAGATTAGTGTAGATTAGTGACTCATTACCACTGCATATGAGATACACCCACGGGGCTGGTTGTAACGTATTCCTCTCCCTGCTGCTGATAGTCTTCTTACCTCAGCCTCCTCGCCGAAGACTTGAGCCAAATACATATTTTATCTCCACGTATCATTTTCCCTCAACACGGCCGCTCCCTGTAGGCCGCTCCACTACAACTACCCTTAATTGTATTTGCTATGCAAGGTTCTTGTCCTCCGGCAATCACGTCCAACTAGCATCGCAACCGGCTTCGACTAAAAAATTGCCGATTTTTAAAGCGGAAACCACTTTCAACCATTAGGGAGACTGACAAAAACCTCAGGCAGCCTCCGGCGGCATTCTTCCCTCCATTGACGAACTGTACACTGCAAGGGCGTGGAAGCGGGCGGGAAAGATAATATCTGACCCCTCTCACCCTGGCCACAAATTCTTTGAATCACTTCCCTCTGGAAGGCGACTCCGGGCTGTCAAAGCTGCCACAGCCAGGTATAAAAACAGTGTTTTTTTCCCACGAGTAGTGGCTTTGCTCAATAACCAAAAATCTGTAGCCTCCTGTTCCTCTGATATTTTATTTAATTCACATGTTTAATCAATAATGTTTTACTATTAATGTTTTATGTGCCATTTCTAACTGTCGCTGTATGTCATGGTGTCACTTGCGGGCGGAGCATCAAGGTAAATTTCTTGTATGTGAATACTTGGCCAATAAACGTATTAATTAATTAATTCAGTCAGTCATTCATTCCTCGACACGACCTAGAATATCTAGGACCCAGAACACCTAGAATACCTAGACATTATCTTACCCGCTCGCTTCCTCGCCCTTGCACTGTACAGTTCGTCAATGGAGGGAAGAATGCCGCCGGAGGCTCCCTGAGGTTTTTGTCAGTCTCCCTGACGATGTACACCTCCGACACCTATTAACTATTTTCCCTTTCAACTTGAACCTATGTCCTCTGGTCCTCTACTCCCCTACTCTGGATGCATTTGCCCGAGTTATTCCTGTCATGATTTTGTACACCTCTATAAGATCACTGCTCATCCTCCAGTTCCCCAAGGAATAGAGACTCAGCTGACTCAACATCTCCCTAAAGTTCCCTCCTTCTAGCCCTGGCAACAGCCTCGTAAATCTTTTCTGAATCATTTCAAGCTTGATAATATCTTTGCTATAACGTGCTGCACAGAACTGAACGCAATATTCTAAATACGGTCTCACCAACGCCTTATACAACTGCACCATGGCCTGCCAACTTCTATTCAGTCAGTCATTCATTCCTGGACACGACCTACAGTGAGGTCGTCGCACCGAGGGGCCAGAAACAGCGAAATTGAGTCACAACGAAGGAGATGATAAATGTGGAGTGCTGGAGACCCCATTGGCTGAAACTCTAAAAACCTACTATACCATCTTAGGAACAGTCTGGGTGGACGAAACTTCA
Organism: Raja brachyura; assembly: GCA_963514005.1. Next base: position 1,768,805 of record OY740823.1, on the reverse strand, counting down.
AGTTTGAGTGGCAGCCAGCGCTGTGATTCCAACCCTGGTGCTGTTGCAACAGGGAAGAGCGCCGTCAGGCAGAGCCATGTAGGCGGGTGACTCGATAATTAGAGGTGCGGAGAGGAGATTCAACGGCAGCATTCGAGACTCCAGAATGGTTCCCTCCCTGGTGCTAGTGTCCAGGATCTCCCGGAGCGGGTGTATGATATCCTCAAGAGGGAGGGGGAGCCATGGGAATGTGTAGTGTATGTTGCAACATACGATACAGGTAGGATGAAGCAGGAGATTCTGCAACATGAGTTAAGGGAGTTGGCTTAAAGGCTTAAAAGCTGGGCCTCCAGTATAGTTATCTTTGGTGTGCATCCGGTACCTCGTGCTGGTGAGGGTCAGGGCAGAAATATAGGGGATATGAATGTGTGGCTGAGGAGTTGGTGCAGTGGAGGGGATTTAGATTTCTGGACCATTAGGGTCTCCTCTGGGGGAGGGGTGACCTATTTTAGTTATTCGTTACTTTGATTTTCCAGTGAATTTAGTGGCGATTGTCATCCTTTCCTAGGGGGCAGTGCGGGTTATCCATCTGCACCTCTCGCTACCTGGTGGACGTATCAGTGGCGGATCTACTGACCATCATTAGATGAGGATAAACATTTTCACTCATAGAGTTGTGAATCTGTTGAATTTCCTTCCTCAGAAGGCAGTGGAGGCCAATTATCTGGATGCTTTCAAGAGAGAGTTAGATAGAGTTCTTAAAGATAGCTGAGCCAAGGGATGTGGGGAGAAGGCAGGAGCGGGTACTGATTGTATATTTTCTATTGTATATTGTTTACAAGATGTTGGTGATAATGACCAGGAGATCGGCCATGGCCAGGGTGCTATGGGTCGCTGGCAATGCTTGTTGTCTTGTTGAGGCAGCGACTCCGGTACATCCCTTCAATGGCAGGGTGGTGATAGCCGGTGATTTCACAGCAGGAACCAGAATAGCGCGCCCCAGTAATGAGCGGGGCACGTCACTGAGAGCCAATTTACATAATACATTAAGAGATTCACGCACTCTCGTTTGACGGAAAAAAATACGTGTACCTTTCCTGAATAATGTTTTTGGAGTATTGAACTATTGTAAGGCGTTTGCTTGATTCAATGACCGAGAAATAGCTTATAAAGATGACAGAAACCCGAAGTTTCTGCTCAGAGTCGGAGCCAACACTTCTGAGCTATGCACATTGCATTGGCGCTTACCTTGTCCCGATCAACGATAAAGGGCATCGGCGTACCGGCGTACTAGTATGGGATTGGTTGGGGGAGTTAGTGTTTAGTACCCGGGAGATCAGGGAGGTTTAGGCGGACTGAGCGGAGGTGTTCAGCGGAACGGTCGCCGAGTCTGAGCTTGGCCCCGCCGGCATATAGAAATCCACGCGTGGACCAGCGTATTCAGTAAATGAGGTTGGAGGAGGTGCAAATGAAACCCTGCCTCATCCGAAAATACTGTCGGGTCTTTTGACGGATTCGAGTGGGGAGCTACAGGGAGATCCGCAGTTCCTCCCTACACATTTTGTAAACACCTTCCTGCTTAAGGGCACAATTATGTAGGCGGATTGTGCCTTCCTGATCTCCCGTTTGCGAAATATTTTAATTTCCCTCCCCATTCCCACATTGCTCGTTCAGTCCTGGGCATCCTCCATTGGGCTAGTTGCCTGCGCTTGGTCCATATCCCCTCAAACCAGTCCAATCCATGTACCTGTCTACTGTTTCTTAAACGGTGGGATAGTCCCAAGCATAACTACCTTCTCTGTCAGCTTGGTCCATAGACCCAAAACGATTTGTGTTAAAAGATGTACACCTCCGATACCTATTAACTATTTTCCCTTTCAACTTGAAACTATGTCCTCTGGTCCTCTATTCCCCTACTCTGGGCAAGAGACTCTGTGCATTTGCCCGATTTATGGCTCTCATGATTTTGTACACCTCTATAAGATCACTCCTCATCCTCCTGTTCTCCAAGGGATAGAGACTCAGCTGACTCAACATCTCCCTAAAGTTCCCTCCCTCTAGCGTTGGCAACAGCCTCGTAAACCTTTTCTGAATCATTTCAAGATTGACAATATCTTTGCTATAACGTGCTCCCCAGAACTGAACGCAAAATTCTAAATACGGCCTCACCAACGCCTTACACAACTGCACCATGACCTGCCAACTTCTATTCTCAATAATCTGCCTGATGAAGGACAATGTCCCAACAGCCTTTTTCACTAACCTATCTACTTGCCACTCGAGCTTCAAGGAACCATGCACCTGCACTCCTAAACCCATCTGCTCTACAACGCTCCCCTGAAGCTTACCATTGACTGTACATGTCTTGCACTTGTTAGACGGGGTGGAAGATTGCAACCTTTACGTGATCCACCCTGTTTCGACTAATGCAATCAACTCGACGCCCACAAACAGAAGATCAAACAGGACAAGTTGTCCTACAACTTTAGGCTGTGCACGCCACACGAAAGAAGAATCTATTCGACGTCCCAAGATGCAACAGCACGTTTTCACCTAGCCCACATCTAATAATGGCCTGTTTCCTTTATCATCGTTACTTTCTTGCATATCTTTCTTTCATTTTTGCATTATCTCGCTATGCCACCCTCTATGTCTCTCATTTCCCTCTCCCCTGACTCTCAGTCTGAAGAAGGGTCCAGACCTGAAACATCACCTATTCCTTTCATCCAGAGATGCTGTCTGACCAGCTGAGTTATTCCAGATTCGTTGTGTCTATCTTCGGTTAAAAAACAGCATCTGCAGTTCCTTCCTTCACTTTACATCCTCCATGTTCATCTACGGGTCCATTACCTTGCCACCCTTATCCCTCCATCTTGCTGTAACATGCTGATCTTGAACGTTGATGAAATGGTCTTTAAACGTCTGCCACGTGTCAGTTGCGTACCCACGCATTTACAGTTGCTCCTACTCATCCCTTACTCATGCGTAATGACATTGTAATCTGCTTTCAATTGTAATCAAGATGTATAACACAGCAAAGAGTAACAGGAAAACAGAGGATTATGACACTTTCACATGGCAACAGAAGGAAACAAAACGGGCAATACGGGCTGAAAAGATGAAGCACGAAGGGAAGCAGGCCAGGAATATAAAGAAGGACAGTAAAACCTTATTTATATATTTTTCGGGAAAACGAGTAGCAAAATCAAATGTGGGTCCCTTGAAGGTTGACACGGGTGAAATTATTCTGGGCAACACGGAAATGGCAGAAGAGTTGAATAGGTACTTCAGATCTGTGTTCGCTAAGGAGGACACAAACAATATCCCAGATGTACTGGAAGACAGAGGATCTAAGGGGGTAGAGGAACTGAAAGAGATGTTCATTAGGCGAGAAATAGTATTGGGTAGGCTAATGGGACTGAAGGATGAAAAATGCCCTGGGCCTGATGGTCTGCATCAAAGGGTCCTCAAGGAGGTGGCTCTGGAAATAGTGGACGCATTGGTGATCATTTTCCAATGTTCAATAGATCCTGGATCAGTTCCTGTGGATTGGAGGATAGCTAATGTTATCTCACTTTTCAAGAAAGGAGCGAGAGAAAAAACGGGGAATTACAGATCGGTTAGCCAGACTTCGGTGGCGGGGGAAATGCTGGAGTCAATTATTAAAGAGGTAATAATGGGGCATTTGGATAGCAGTAAAATGATTAATCCAAGTCAACATGGATTTATGAAAGAGAAATCATGGAATCTTCTGGAATGTTTTGAAGATGTGACAATTAAAATGGATGAAGGGGTGCCAGTGGACGTAGTGTATCTAGACTTTCAGAAAGCCTTTGATAAGGTCCCGCACGGGAGTCTGGTGTCTAAAATTAGATCACATGGTATTGGGGGGTATGGTGTTGACATGGATAGAAAATTGCTCGGCTGGCCGGAAGCAAAGAGTAGAAGTGAACGGGTGCTTTTCAGAATGGCAGGCAATGGCGAGTGGAGTGTCGCAAGGCTATGTGTTGGGGCCGCAACTGTTTACCATATAGATCAATGATTTGGAAGAGGGAATTGGGAGCAACACTGGCAAGTTTGCGAATGACACAAAGCTGCGTGGCAGTGAAGAGCGTGTTAGGAGGTTGCAGGGTAACCTGGACAGGTTGAGGGAGTGGGCAGATGCGTGGCAGATGCAGTATAATTAAGGTACATAGAAGCATTGCAATATAGAAAATAGGTGCATGAGTAGGCCATTCGGTCCTTCGAGCCTGCACCGCCATTCAATATGATCATGGCTGATCATCCAACTCAGTATCCTGTACCTGCCTTCTCTCCATACCCCCTGATCCCTATAGCCACAAGGGCCACATATAACTCCCTCTTAAATATAGCCAATGAACTGGCCTCAACTACCTTCTGTGGCAGGTAATTCCAGACACTCTCCACTCTCTGTGTGAAAAATGTTTTCCTCATCTCGGTCCAAATTCCCCCTTATCATTAGACTGTGACCCCTTGTTCTGGACCTCCCCAACATCGGAAACAATCTTCCTGCATCTAGCCTATCCAACCCCTTAACAAAATTTTGTAAGTTCCTATAAGAAACAGTCTTCTAAATTCTAGCGAGTACAAGCCAAGTCTATACAGTCTTTCCTCATATGAAAGGCCTGACTTCACATGAATCAGTCTGGAATACATGTGAGGTTATCCACTTTGGCGGCAAAAACAAGGGGGCAGATTATTATCTCAATGGGTTAGGTTAGGTAAGGGGGGGGGGGGGGTGCGGCGCGACCTGGGCGTCTTTGTACACCGGTCACTGAAAGTTGGTTTACAGGTACAGCAGGCAGTGAAGAAAGCTAATGGAATGTTGGCCTTCATAACAAGAGGATTTCAGTATTGGAGTAAAGAGGTTCTTCTGCAGTTGTATAGGGCTCTGGTGAGACCACATATGGAGTATTGTGTACAGTACTGGTCTCCTCATTTGAGGAAGAACATCCTTGTGATTGAGGCAGTGCAGCGTAGGTTCACGAGATTGATCCCTGGGATGGCGGGACTGTCATATGAGGAAAGATTGAAAAGACTAGGCTTGTATTAATTGGAGTTTAGAAGGATGAGGGGAGATCTTATAGAACCATATGAAATTATAAATGGACTGGACAAGCTAGATGCAACAAAAATGTTCCCAATGTTGAGTGAGTGCAGAACCAAGGGCCAGAGTCTTAGAATAAAGGGGAAGTAATTTAAGACTGTGGCGGGAAAAAACGTTTTCACCCAGAGAGTTGTAAATTTATGGAATTCCCTGCCACAGAGGGCAGTGGAGGCCAAGTTACAGGATTTAAGAAAGAGTTGGATAGAGCTCTCAGGGCTAGTGGAGTCAAGGAATATGGGGAGAAGGCAGGCACGGATTATTGATAGGGGACGATCAGCCATGATCACAATGAATGGCGGTGCTGGGCTCGATGGGCCGAATGGCCTCCTGCTGCACCTATGTTCTATGTTTCTATGTGTTTGTAAGTACCCACATTCTAGGAATGTTACCAAATTTTGAGATTTAAAAAATCAAGCCTGTAATTTATCCCATCAGATAAAGCATAAAACTAATTTAATTTGATACCTAATTCACTTTGATATCCTCAGTATTAAAAACGTTACGGTAATATTCATACTCGGAAATTAGCACCTTGTTCTCTATGGCTTTTCCATTGACTTAACACAAAAGCTGTGATTACACTCCAGCGGTACATTGACATCTTTAATTTCAGATAGGCTAGCCAGCTGACTCCGCCTCTGCCTTTCCTTACCCCCCCCCCCACAACCCACGACATCAGTCTGAAGAAGGGTCTCGACCCGAAACGTCACCTATTCCTTCAATCCATTGATGCTGCCTCACCCGCTGAGTTCCTCCAGCATTTTTGTCCATAATCGATTTTTCCAGCATCTGCAGTTCTTTCTCACACAAGAATGACGTGGAATGTTCTTTTAAATATCAGCGACATCTAACCGCGTAACTTTATAGATGAGCATTAAACACTGGGATTACTTTGGTGGAAGGATATTATTTACACCAAGCGCCACTAGTGTTAGAGTGTAGAATGGGAGTTCCTGTTATTTTTCTCTCCCCTTTCCCTCCCTCCCTTCCTCACCCTCTTTTCCCCTCCCCTTTCTTTCCATCCATCCCTCTCTCCATTTTCCCCTTCCTTCCCGCCCCCACCCTATCATACCATCCCATCTCTCTCATACCGTCTCTCGCCCTTCACTATCTTCTATCTCCCCTTCCTTCGCTCTCTCCCTCCTTCCCATTATCCCCTTTCCTCTCTCTCTCCCCTCCTTTCCCCCCCTTAGCTCTCTCTTTCCTCCCGTTCCTCTCCCTTCTCTCCACCCCCCTCTCTCTCTCTGTCTCTCCCCTCCCATTTCCCCCACTCTCTTCCTTTCCTCTCTCACACCTTCACTCTCTCTCCCCTCCCCTTTTCCCTTCTCACTCTCTTCCCCTTCCCGCTCTTTCTTCCCCCTACCACTTCCACCCTCTCTCTCCCCTTACCTCTCTCATTCCCTCCCTCCCTATCTCCCCTCCCTCTTCCCCTTCCCCCTCTCTTCCCCACCCTCTCTTACACATGCCCTCCCTCTCTCCCCTTTCTCAATCTGCTCTTCTTTCTCTCCCTCCCTCCCTCTCTTTCTAGGAATGTTACAACATTTTGTGATTTAAAAAATCAAGCCTGTAATTTACCCCATCAGATAAAGCATAAAAAGAACTTTAATTTGACACCTAATTCACTTTCAGATCTTCAGTATTAAAAAAGTTATGGCCATTTTCATACTCGGAAATTAGCATCTTGTTCCCTATTGCTTTTCCATTGACAACACAAAAGCTGTGAAGGAGGACAGTCAAAAACCCATAACTTTCTTAAAAATTAAGAGAACTGAATGACATTTTCAGTTATTATAGGCTGAAGCATTCTGAAACAAATATAAATATCTTACTTGGATGACCTGCAATTAAAGCATATAACTGGTTCGTTACCTAATTGTAGCTAATTACAAAATTGACCGTTGTGACGGAAATAATAACAACCAGACAGCCTTGAAAATTCATAAATGTGATATTCTCAAGATCAGAACTTTAATATTATTGTATTAAATGCTATGTCCGAAACAGATAGGTAAATATATTACAATTTCTAACAATAGACCAAGTCTTTATGAAGAAGATTAGTTGCCAGCTGGTACATTGGCATATCATAATCAGTTGCATTTTCACTCAGATGTAACCAATAAGCAACTCTGTACACTTTTTTTTCCTCAACTTTTCAATTTTGGCATTGTAAACTTCAGGTTCTTGCTCTCCAAACCACGCATGACATGCCTTTCTGCCCACTACTTTCCCAATAAGAAAGTCCTGTAGATTATCACATTTGGAGTGGGCCAAATATGGATAATCTCTGCGAATGCTGTCAAAATCAGTCTCTTCTGCTGGGCATTTAGATTGACAATTTTGCATTTCTTCGTCGGAGACATCTGTTTAAAACGTAAAGGAAATAAAACACTGCACATCATTAACGGAAACAAGTTATTATTTGCGGTTTTAGAAAGAAGGTAGAAATGATAAAGTTAGACGCTAAAACACAAAGTAAATGCTCATATTCATATTCATCAGTTTCATCAAATGAATTAACTTCTGCTAACAATTACTAGATCTAAACATCTATCCATTTATTAAGAAAAGGCTGACATTTTAAAATAGCCTAAGTATTCAAATAACAAAGAATAAACTGATCCCATTCACACAAGCATTCACAATGTAACATGATTTTTAAATCTCACTGTCATGAATTTATATGCCAATGGAAGGAATTTAATGTTTAATTCCCATAAATTAATCCAGAAACATACACTCTGATATAATCAAAATTATTATTTTTTGCACACTATATCTGGCTACAATATGAGGTGCTGCTCCTCCAATTTCCGTTGTTGCTCACTCTGATCATGGAGGAGACCCAATACAGAGAGGTCGGATACGGAATGGGAGGGGGAGTTGAAGTGCTGAGCCACCGGGAGGTCGGGTTGGTTATTGCGGACCGAGCGGAGGTGTTCGACGAAACGATCTCCAAGCCTAAGCTTGGTCTCACCGATGTAGATCAGCTGACATCTAGAGCAGCGGATGCCATAGATGAGGTTGGAGGAGTGCAGATGAACCTCTGTCGCACCTGGAACGACTGCTTGGGTCCTTGAATGGAGTCGACGGGGGAGGTAAAGCGGCAAGTGCAACATCTCTTGCGGTTGCAAGGGAAAGTGCACGGGGATAGGGTGGTGCGGGAGGGAAGGGAAGAATTGACAAGGGAGTTACGCAGGGAGCGGTCTTTGCGGAAAGCAGACAGGGGGAGATGGGAAAATGTGGTGAGTGGCGGGGTCACGTTGAGGGTGAGAGCAAGCGTGGGCTTGGCGATCGTTACGCCGAACACCTCCGAACACCGCCTAACCAACCTGATCTCCAGGTGGCTCAGCATTTCAACTCCCCCTTCCATTCCGTATCCGGGCCTCCTCCATGGCCAGAGTGAGCAGCACCGGAAATTGGAGGAACAGCACCTCATATTCCGTTTGGGCAGTCTGCATCCCGGAAGCCTGAACAGTGAATTCTCCCAATTACATTGGCCCTTGCTGTCTCCTCCCCTTCCCAGCTCCCCCCGGTCCTCGGGCTCATCCTCCTCCCTTTAACTTCCTTCTACCCACCCCCCCCCCCACCCCCCCCCCCCCCCCACCTGTCTGAGGAAGGCTTTCGGCCCGAAACGTTGCGTATCTCCTTCGCTCCAAAGATGCTGCTGCACCGGATGAGTTTCTCCCGTAATTTTGTCTGCCTTCGATTTTCCAGCATCTGCAGGTCCTTCTTAAACATTATATATGAAGTAAACGACTTACCTTTTGTTTTGTCCTGACATTGCGATCCGTCACGTTGAAGACGCTGAGGGCGTTAGATGTCGTTTCTTTTAACTTTAATTCAGCGATTAAATTGTTCAGCGATGGGTTTTTTTAAACCGGGAATGGAAGTCCGATCGATTTTTCTTCCTTAGCTCGCAGCCCTAGGAAATAACTTTCCGACAAGCAATACAAACCTGCATTTTAATCCAATGTTCCCAATGTTGGGGGAGTCCAGAACCAGGGGCCACATTCTCAGTTGGGAAAAGCGGAAATTCAACGATATCTGGGTGGTCATGGTGCATCAGTCACTGAAAGTAAACATGCAGGTACAACAGGCAGTGAAGAAAGCAAATGCCATGTGGCCGTAACAAGCGGTGTTGTGTATAGGGGCAAAGAGGTCCTTCTGAAGATGTACAGGGCCCTAGTGATACCACACCTGCAGTATTGTGTGTAGTTTGTGTATCCAAATTTGAGGAAGGACATTCTTGCTATTGACGGAGTGCAGCCTAGGTTCACAAGGTTAAATCGTGTGATGGCGGGACTGTCATATGCTGATGGAATGGAGTGGCTGGGATTGTATACTCTGGAATTGAAGGCGATGAGAGGGGATCGTATTGAAACATATTAGCTTATTAAGGTTGTCGACGCGCTGGAGGCAGGAAATGTGTTCCCGATGTTGGGGGAGTCCAGTTTAAGAATAACGGGTGACCCATTTAAAGCGAAGATGGGGAACAACCTTTTCACAGAGAAGGCTGTGAATCTGCGGAATTATTTGCCTCAAAAGGCCGTGGAGACAATTCATTGGATTAATTTAAAAGAGAGTTAGATGGAGCTCTGGGGGATAGCGGAATCAAGGGATATGGGGAGAAGGCTGGCACGGGTTATTGATTGTGGATGATCGGCCATGATATCTTTGAATGGGGATGCTGGCTCGAAGGGTCAATTGGCCTTCTCCTGCACCAATTTACTATGTTGCTAAGTTGCTATGTTTACTTTTAAGCTTAGACGTGTTGAGCAACGCTCTGTTCATCTCCTATATGAATTTCTTCAGGGTCAGAAGATATAGCCCTGTATCTGCATAGTACAGATAATTCGAAGCATGAACGCGGCACCGCTCCCTTTCTCTCTCTGTCTCTCTGTCTCTCTGTCTCTCTGTCTCTGTCTCTGTCTCTCTGTCTCTGTCTCTGTCTCTCTGTATCTGTCTCTCTCTCTCTCTCTCTCTCTCTCTCTCTCTCTCTCTCTCTCTCTCTCTCTCTCTCTCTCTCTCTCTCTCTCTCTCTCTCTCTCTCTCTCTCTCTCTCTCTCTCTCTCTCTCGCTCTCTCCTTCTTCTCCCCTCTCGTTCTCCCGGCTCTGTCTCGCTTCTCGTGCTCTCTCTCTCTCCCTCTCTCTCCCTTTCTTTCTCTCTCTCTCCCTCGGCCGCGCGCTCTCTCTCTCTCACCGCTCTCTCTCGCTCTCTCTCCCCCCCCCCCTCTCTCTCCCTCTCTCTCTCCATAATATGATCAAGTTTAATCTACAATTAGAGAGGGAGAAGGGTAAATCGGAGGTATCACTGTTACAGTTGAACAAAGGGGACTATTCGAGCCGTGAGGGAGGAGCTGGCCAAAGTTGACTATAAAGATACCCTAGCAGGCATGACAGTGGAAGAACAATGGCATGTATTTCTGTGAATAATACAGAAGGTGCAGGATCAGTTTATTCCAAAGAGGAAGAACGATTCCAACGGGAATAAGTGGAGACTGTGGCTGGCAAGGGACGGACAGCATACATATAAAATAGAAGAAGTGCAACAGAGCAAAGATGAGCGGGAAGCATTAGGATTGGGTAATGTTTAAGGGGAAACAGAAGATAACTAAAAGGGCAATATGGGGAGAAAACATGAAGTCGATGGTAAGATAGCCAAGAATATGTCAAGTCAAGTCAAGTCAAGTTTACTCGTCACATACACATACGGGATGTGCAGCGAAATGAAAAGTGTCCGTGCCTGCGGACTTTGTGCAAAAAACAAACAAACAACAAACAAACAAACAACCAACATACTTCAAACAGAATCACATGTTCTTTTCCATAATAAAATATTGTGGGTGGTATTGTGGTACGGTAACTGTTGTAGAGTTAGTCCCTGGTGAGATAGGAGTTTAGTCCTAATGGCCTCTGGGAAGAAACGCCTTCTCATCCTCTCCGTTCTTACAGCATGGCAACGGAGGAGTGTGCCTGACCGTAAGAGCTGTAACAGTCCGTTGCAGGGGCGGAAGGGGTCTCCCATTATCTTGTTGGCTCTGGAGTTGCACCTTCTGATGTGTAGTTCCTGCAGTGGGGCGAGAGAAATTCCCATAGTACGTTCGGCCGAACGCGCTACTCTCTGCAGAACCTTCTTGTCCTGGGCAGAGCAATTCCCAAACCAAATCGTGATGTTTCCGGACAAGATGCTTTCCACAGCCGCAGAGTAGAAGCACTGGAGGATCCGCGGAGACACTCTGAATTTCCTCAATTGCCTGAGGTGGTAAAGGCGCTGCCTTGCCTTACTCACGAGGGCTGCAGCGTGCGATGACCATGTCAGATCCTCAGAGATGTGGACTCCCAGGTATTTAAAACAGCTCACCCTATCCACAGCATCCCCATTTATCCTCAATGGTGTGTACGTCCTCGGATGATGTGCCCTCCTAAAGTCCACGATCAGCTCCTTCGTTTTTTTGATATTCAAGAGGAGGCTGTTGTCCTGACACCAGAGTGCCAGATCAGCCACCTCCTCTCGGTACGCCTTCTCATCGTTGTCTGAGATCAGGGCCACCTCCGCGGTGTCATCAGCAAACTTGATTATCGAGTTGGAGCTGAACCTGACCACACAGTCATGTGTGTACAGGGAGTACAATAGGGGGCTGAGGACGCAACCCTGGGGGGATCCTGTGCTCAGGGTGAGGGACTTTGATGTATTCCCTCCCATCTTGACTACCTGGGGCCTGGCGGTGAGAAAGTCCAGGACCCAGGACACAAGGGGGTGTTGAGCCCTAATTCCAGCAGCTTCTCGGCCAGTCTGGTGGGGACTATCGTGTTGAAGGCTGAACTGAAGTCTATGAACAGCATCCTCACGTAGCCCCCCTTCTGGCTGTCAAGATGGGAGAGAGCGGTATGCAAAACCTGGGAGACAGCATCGTCCGTGGATCTGTTCGGACGGTATGCAAATTGTAATGGGTCCATGTTGCGAGGGAGGAAGGCGCAGATGTGTTTCTTCACCAGCCTCTCAAAGCATTTCACGACTACCGAGGTGCGGGCCACCGGACGGTATTCATTCAGACAGGCTGGGGAGGCATTCTTTGGTACAGGTACAATGGTGGATCTTTTGAAGCAGGCAGGGACTACGGACTTGTCCAGGGAGAGGTTGAATATTGTAGTTAGCACCGGAGCTAGCTGCCAAGCACAGGACTTAAGTACTCGCCCCGAGATGCCGTCGGCATCATTTCAATCTTATTCAAACATAAAGGATGATAGTAAACGCTTATTTATGTATTTTTAAGGGGGGGAAAACAAAGTTGGTTCCTTAAAGACTTAAAAAGGTGAATGTATTATGGGACAAGGAAATTAACGATAAGTCCAACAGTACTTTGGATCCTTCTTCACTAAGGAGGGCACAAACAATCTTCCCGAAATACTAGTGGCCAGAGGATCTGGGGTGACGGAGGAACTGAAGAAAATCCACATTTGGCAGAAATGGTGTTTGGTAGACTGATGGGACTGAAGGCTGATAAATTCCCAGGGCCTGATGGTCTGCATCCCAGGGTACTTAAGGAAGTGGCTCTAGAAATCATGGACGCATTGGTGATAATTTTGCATTGTAGTCTAGATTCGGGATCCGTTCCTGTGGATTGGAGGTTAGCTAATGTTATCCCCTTTTTAAGAAAGGCGGGAGAGAGAAAATAGGGAATTAGAGACCAGTTAGCCTGACATCGGTGGTGGGGAAGACGCTGGAGTCAATTATAAAATATGAAATAGCGGCACATTTGGAAAGCAGTCGCAGGATCGGTCCGAGTCAGCATGGATTTGCTTGACTAATATTCTGGAATTTTTTGTGGATGTAACTAGGAAAATGAACAAGGGAGAGCCAGTGGATGTAGCGTATCTGGACTTTCAGAAAGCATTTGATAAGGTCCGACGTACGAGATTAGTGGACAACATTAGGGTATATGGTTTTGGGGGTAGAGTGTTGACATGGATAGAAAATTGTTCGGCAGACACGAAACAAAGAGTAGGGATTAACGGGTCCCTTTCAGAACGGCAGGCTGTGATTAGTGGGGAACCGCAAGGCTCGGTGCTGGGACCGCAGCTATTTACAATGTTCATCAATGATTTAGATAAAGGGATTCAAAGTAACATTAGCATATTTGAAAATTACACAAAGTTGGGTGGCAGTGTGAACTGTGCGGAGGATGCTATGAGAATGCAGGGTGACTTGGACAGGTTGGATGAGTGGGCCGATGCATGGCAGATGCAGTTTAATGTGGATAAATGTAATGAGATGCACATTGGTAGCAACAAAAGGAAGGCAGACGATCATCTGAATAGTGCCAAGTTGGGAAAAGGGGAAGTACAAAGGGATCTGGGTGTACTTGTTCATCAGTCAATGAAAGTAAGCATGCGGGTAGAGCAGGCAGTGAAGAAAGCGAATGGCATGTTGGCCTTCATAACCAGAAGAGTTGAGTATAGGAGCAAAGAGGTCCTTGTGCAGCTGTATAGGGCCCCAGTGAGACCTCACCTGGAGTGTTGTATGCAGTTTTTGTCCCCTAATTTGAGGAAGGACATTCTATCTATTGAGGGAGTGCAGCATAAGTTTACAAGTTTATTTCCAGGGGTGACGGGATTGTCACATGCTGAGAGAATGGAGCGACTGTCCTTGTATACTGTGGATTGTAGAAGCATGGGAGGGAATCTTATTGAAACATATAAGATTATTAAGTGTTTGGACACGCTAGAGGCAGGAAACATGTTCCCGATGTTGGGGGACTCCAGAACCAGGGGCCACAGTTTACGAATGATGGATAAGCCATTTAGAACGGAGAGGAGGTAACATTTCTCACACAGGGTGTTGTGAGTGTGGAATTCTCTGTCTTGGAGGCCGGTTCTCTGGATACTTTCAAGCGAGATTTAGATAGGACTCTTAAAGTTAGTGGAGTTATGAGATATGGGGCGAAGGCAGGAAAGGGATACTGATTAGGGATGATCAGCCATGATCACATTGAATGGCGGTTCTGGCTCGAAGGGCCGAAAGGCCTAGTCTTGCACCTATTGTTTATTGTCTGATGATTATTGTCTATCTCTGTCTCCGGTGCGCATCAACAAGCATGTTTCCTTTTAACTAAATTTACTATAAGATATATTGGGTATGTAACGGCGATCTTCATCTGCTCTCTGAATTTATTTTGTGTCAGGACATATATTGCCGTGTTTGTACAGGTACTCAGTACCTGAAGCATGATGGCGACTGATTCTAAGTCACTGCCATTAACATACGGAATCCCAAATATTCGCTCGGACAATACATATGCAACATATGTGCTCCACAACAATATAAAACTGCCGGATAGGCAGAAGAGGAGGACAACGGATTTCCTCCGGCTTCCCATCTCCCGGTCCTTGTCATTGTCTCCAATATTACGACCCAGGAGCACTTTACGGACGCGAGCAGATACTAAAATGTGTCTGGCGGTCAGCGAATTGATCAACAACAACAGAAAGAACGGGAAGCCCACAACCAAGGTGTACATCAGCAGCTCAAATGAAGCCCACGAAGTTAAGTTGAAGAAAGTCTGTTTCCAGACGCAGCCTCTGGGTGTATTGTCTATATTATATTCTGGTTCCACTGTAAAATACCAGGGCACACTTATTAAACAGCTAAATACGGTCACAATCCCCATAATAACTGTCGCCGTTCTTTCGGTGCAATACTTTGCTTTCACATTCTGATAGCAAATGGCCAAGAATCGATCCAATGTGAACGCGACCGTGAACCAGACAGAGATTAGCGTGGCTGCGACCGCCACGACGATGTTCGTGGAGCAGACAGGCGTGATGTTCAGGAATGAACGTGGAAAATACATAACAACAACTGTTCTCAATAAGACGTCGGTGATGATGACCAGGAGATCGGCCATTGACATTCCCACCAGGTAGCGAGTGATGCATTTGGAGAGACCACACTTCCCTTGGGTCAGGATCAAAATCGTCAGCAGATTCACTGTCAACGAAAGATTAAAAAAAGGGGAAAATTCATAACTGAAATCAACGGCGGCGCGTAGAACCAGATTTCCGCGGAAACTATTTTACCGGAAAAAAATGACAAGCTGCTGTTGTAACTCCGCGGATCAGGCAGCATCCATGGAGACAATGGATAGGCGAAGCTTCCGATGGGCGTCATTCTTCAGACAGATTGTACGGTAAATAAAGGCGGATGGGAGGAGTTGCAAGACAAAGCAATTCAGGTAGTAGGTGAACGCAGGCGGGGGCTGGGGAGGTTGGTCGTCGATAGGCAAATGCTTGGACAAAGGCGAGAATTTAAACCATCAGAACGTTTTGCATATTGTCTTAGGCATGCAACCAATCAGATATAAGTTAGCATCACAAACCCCACCTTACGGTATCATTTATATTTACATCCACTTCCTATGTTACGCAGTTCGGGTAGCAGACAGGATGCAGCGACAACTAGCATGCTACTGTGCTGTTAAGTCTTCATGTGGATTAAACATGGTCTTAAATTACATACTGTGTATATGTCGTATTCTCATGATGTACATGGTGTCTGAAATGGGGTACGAACCTTTGCCTCCAATGCCGCACCCATACCGCACCAGCCCGCCTGCAACGCGTGATGATGCAGCTCCAACATTTCGGTTTTACCCTTGTTTACAAAAAGGATACAGGCATGCACGTTGTGGATTCCGTTGCGGATCTCGTGCCCCTGGAGCATCCTGCGAAAACCACCCCGATGAACGGGACGTGTTTATGGTCCTCGGCGTTAACTTCGTTCCTACTAACCAACTGCGGCGTCTAGCCGAACACGCTGCCGCCGACGCCACCCTCCAAATACTCTCATCAAAAGGGGTTGGCCAGATAGACGCTCTAGCGCACCAACTGAGGCACAGCCGTTCTTCTTAGTCCGCGATGAACTGGTCATACAGGATGATGTCATAATTAAGGGCCACAAAGTCGTGGTTCCCTCATCACTACGAGAGGAATACTTCAGAGAGGCACACAGCGGTCACCCGGGAGTCGGTGCTACACTGACACACGCACTGAACCTGTTCTACTGGCCCGTGAAGGCCAAATACATACGGGACCGTATAGGCTCTTGCCTTACCTGCAACAGGTACGCACCACACCAGCAGAGGCAGCCCCTACTGCAACAACCTCCACCAGCCCTAGCCGGGACGTCGGTGGCGGCCGACATCTTCGAATGGCGCAGTGATCACCAACTCCTCCTCGTCGACTAATTTTCAAACTGGTTTGAACTCGACCTCCTGACCTCCACACGTCTGAGATGGGCATCCGAGAACTAAAGAAACACTTCTCCACATTCGGCTCACCCGTCCGTTTGCAGACCGCAAACCGAAGACAGTTTACCAGCCAGGAGTTCAAGCTCTTTGCCAACCGATGAAATTTCCACCAAGTCACCAGCAGCCCTGAGTACCCACAGAGTAACGGACTCGCCGAACGGGCTGTCAGAAGCGCTAAATAACTGATGGAACGATCGCGCCTGGCCAATTCGGATGTGTACCTTGACCTCCTGAATCTCAGAAACATTGCCAGAGACGGGACCCTGGGATCACCAGCCCAGCGTCTGATGCCCAGAACAACAAAACCTCAAATTCCGATTGCCCAGCAGAAGCTAATACCTCAGGTGCTGAAGCCTGCTTCAATCCAAAAGCGTATTCAGGAGAAACACGATATTCAGAAACAGTCGCATGACAAATCATGCAAACCTCTCGTGCCTCTAACGCCGGGCCAGTTTGTTGGTTTACAAACTTCCATGGGACATTCCTGTCTGGGTACTTTTGCCGGCCCAGCTGAAGAACCACGGTCTTACCTTGTGGACTATGAGGGAGCAGTATACCGCAGAAATCGTCAACATCTGCTTGCTGTGCGAGACCCCACCCACCACCAGCCGGACCCAATGCTCCCCCGCTTCAATTCCAGCCGTTCGCTGCCGAACCTTCTACCGACCCCCGCATGTCCCATACTCCTCGCATGTCCCATACTCCTCCACGAGCAGCGACCGTGACTAACCCTGCTGCACGCGACCCCTTTCGGCCACCACAAGCCGCTCCCTCGGCTTTCTCGCTTCCCGGTTCACCCCCTCGCTCCAATCTTTCCGGTGAAGGAGGAGAGGGTTTGATCCGTACACGTCCGGGCCGCATTAGTAGGCCGCCTGATAGATATGGCGAATTTGTTTAACTTTAATGGGATGGGTGAACTATGTTTACTCTTTACGGGGGAAGGATGTAGATTTGCCTATGCATGCAACCAATCAGATATAGGTTAGCATTACTAACCCCACCTTACGGAATAATTTATATTAACACCCACTTCGTATGCTACGCAGTTGGGGTAGCAGACAGGATGGAGTGACAGCTAGCATGCTACTGTGCTGTTGAGTCTGTATGTGGATTAAAGATGATCTTAAATTATATACTGTGTATATGTCGTATTTACATGATGTACAAGTTTGATACAAGATGATTGAAGAGTTGCCGGAGGATGACCCCAGAGGTGAGGGGGAATTGGGAGGGTAGAAGTGTGGATTGATTCCACTTGAAGCACTCAAAAGGTCTTGGCTTCATCGTCGTCTTACGGTGTTCTCCAAGGATGTTGCCTGACCTGCTGAGGTACGTTGTGTGCCTTTCTTTAAAACAATAACTATCGTTATAAAGACATTGGAGTAGGTCGCGATACCAGGGATCTGAGCTATAGCTTGGAAAACACGCCTTATCGAACTGTTTTCTGTATCTGCATAATGCATGCAAATTAATAATCCATCCACGATATTATTTGACGGCGAATAAACTAAATGGCTTGGGAAATATTCATGAGAACTGCACGGGATAATTACGTTGTTAAATGGACATGAATCATTTGTAATAGGGTTGTGGGGCATGAAGGTTTAATTACAACGTGCAGAAGGTGGGGGAGAAAGGACCGAGTCAATGCGCATACAAAGGGTTTCGGGTAGTGTGTAGTTGGGATGAGAACTGATAGTGATGTAGCTGCAGCTTCGGTTATGGTGGGTGAGGCGAAGTTGATCTAGATATTGTAAAGGTGCAGCGCCGACTGGGCAGGGTGGATGTGCAGCTGGATTTAGACAAGGAGGACGTACGAAGGGATCAGGACAAGGTGAAGGTGCAGTGGGGATTGCGCAGAGTGAAGGCGAAGTGGTGGAGAGTGCTCCAGATGAATGCCCGGTGAGGGTTGTGCAGGGTGAAGGCGGAGTAAGGACTAGGCAGGGTAAAGATGCACTGGGCACTGAAGCTGCAGTAGAAACGATACCTTGAAAAGGTAGAACGGGTTGTATGCGTGCCGAAAGTAAGTTCATCAGTGCATAATTGATCGGAGCAGTATTTGGCTACTGTGGCATTCAATCATGGCAGATCGATTTTCCTCATCCCACTCTCCTGCATGTTCCCCATAACTCCTGATTCTCTTACTAAGCAAGAATCCACTGGATCAACTGGATTGGACGATTAACTGATATAAGTGGGTTGTGCGGCGTTTAGTGCTAGTTTGGTGGTTGCCTCGATTCGAGAAAACATGTTCTGGCAAGCGTAGTGCGATTTTCATTGACCAAATCTGCTCGATCGCTGAACGATGGGGCAGACAGAAGATGTTGTGAGAATCGAACACATTGCTCTGCGGAGAACGGCAATGTTATTATAAACGTGAATCAAACGAATGCATCTCACCGTTTGTTGAAGGTGAAGATAATCTACAGCATTTAGCAGTGGTGCAAGGCAGAGTGAAGTAGGAAGGGTGGTTCTGGCAAGCCGGGGCAGTGGTGGCCGGATGGTAATATAACCCATGGAAATTAGTTATCTACTGTACACCGATTAATTCACGCTTCAATCATAACCCATGGACTGGCTCGAGTAACATACGATTGTCAGGCAACAAGCTTATCTGGACAATTATCTTAATGTATTCTGTTGATTCGTGATGTACGCTCGCTCGACGCCATTAAGCAGTTTACTTCAATAGTGAATATCATGTCTTAAGTAGAAGCACGTTGATGGATATAACAGTGCCAACCAGAACACAGGAAAATATTTAGGTTCGCCCAAACTTACCCGATCTCCCGGTTGCCAAACATTTTAATTTCCTTTCTGTCCTAGGTCTCCTCCATTGCCAGAGTGATGGTAAAAGCAAATTGGAGGAACAACATCTCATATTTCACTTGGGCAGCGTACAGCCCAGTGGTATGCATATTGATTTATTTAACTTCATTAACTCCGGCATTCCCTATCTCTCCATCCCTCCCCACCAAAGTCGCACCAGCTTCTGGTTTTCACCCAACAAACAGCGAACAATAACATGTTTCCTTTATCATCGTTGCTTTTTTCGCGTGTTTCAGTAATTGTTGTATATCTCTCTACATCATCGCATTTATCCCTCGTTTTCTTTTCCCGTGAGTTTTAGTCTGAAGAAGGGTCGCGACCCGAAGCAACACCCATTCCTTCTCGCTAAAGGTGCGACCTGTCCCGCTGAGCTACAGCTTTTTGTGTCTACCTACAGAAAAACGACTACTTTTCTTGAAGCAGAGCTCCAACAGCTAAAAAAAAACAGTGGAATTTGTTTCCCGAATGAGTTACGTTTGAACAGTGCCCATATATAAACAGGTGAACAGAGATAAAAGGCTGGCACGTGGCTGAAAGCGCACATACAAGCATGTTCCGACGGTCAGTTTCGTGGTCTAATCAAAATTTCCTGAAAGGGAAGGATCGTCCTTGTACAGCAAGCTAATTTCTAGTGAGCGTTCAGACAGGTGGGGAATCGAGGACCTCAATTCCTGTCTTAATTTACTGGTGACTTCCAGACTATATCGGCACCGTGCTACTCTGCTCTCCTCACACTGCCTGAACGTACCGCATAACATTGAAATGTTACTGTCAACCTGACACCAGCATTCGTTCACACATACACAATTGCAACAAAAAACTTTGCCCGAGATCATAGTTAATATTATGGCACGGAGTTGAATCGAATGCAACGTTAGGATTCAGAAAATACCGAATCACAGTATGAAGAGAGTAAAACAATTAGTGTCTAAACTGAAGTGATGGGGGAACTCTGTGTAGGAAGGAACTGCAAATACTGGTTTAAGCCGAAGATAGACACAAATGGAGCTACTCAGCTTTTCCGACAGCATCTCTGGAGAAAGGGAACACGTGAAGCTTCGGGTCGAAACCTTTCTTCAGATTGAGAGACGCGGGAAATGGGAAATGAGAAATCTAGACGAAAACGCAGGCATCACTGGACAACAAGATGAAGACCATGCGTAGAAATGAATGTCGACTCACCGGGAACACCAACAGCTGCCATAACGGGATAGTAAATGGCCATTATTTGACCCAATATCCAACTTCCCATTTTTTTCTCAAAAGTGACGATTCCACGCTTGATGTATCACAGCAGCCCAGCGCCAAACTAGCGATGAGACATTCACACTTCTCTTAATATACAGGACAGATGTCCCGAGTGACACCAGTCTCATGAACATTGATTTTAATTACTGTTAATGAACAAACAAGGTACGTCAAATGCTCCCAGGATAATACATCTATTAGGATCAGCAACGTACAATAACACGTAAAGAGAGCTTGGGTGAAAGGTTCAGTGGTTACATCTGGGAAAGTGCAAATTATCCACAGTGAAGGCAGATTATTATATGCATGATAACCGATTAGGAAAGACGTAGATGCGAGGAGATGTTGGTGTCCTTTTTCATCGTCATGAAAGTTAGCATGCAGGAGTGAAGAAAGCAAATGGCATGTTGGTCTCATAACGCGGTGATTTGAGTATAGGAGCAAGGGAGATCTACTGCAGTTGTACAGGGCCCTAGTGACACCACACTTGGAGTATTGTGTGCAGTTCTGTTCTCCTAATTTGAGGAAGGACATTCTTGCTATTGCGAGAGTGCAGCGTAGGTTCACTAGGCTAATTCTCGGGATGCCTCGACTGACATATGATGAAAGAATGGATCGACTGGGCTTTCGTTCACTGGAATTTAGAAGTATGAAAGGAGATCATTGAAACATCTCAAATTCTTTAAAGGATTGGACAGGCTAGGGGCACGAAAAATGTTGTGGGGGGGTCCAGAACCAGAGTTCACAGATTAAGAATAAGGATTAAGCCTTTTAGGACTGAGATGTGGAAAAGCTTTTTCACCCAGACATTTGTGAATCTGTGGGATTCTCTGCCACAGAGGGCAGTGAAGCAAATTCCTTGTATATATTTAGGAGAGAGTTAGATATAGCTCTGAGGGTTGACGAAATCAAGGGAGAAAACGGGAACGGTGTACTGATTTTGGATGATCAGGCATTGCCAAATTGAACGCAGGTGCTGGCTTGAAGGGTCGAATGGCGTACTACTGCACCTGTTTTCTATATTTATATGTTTCTAAGAGGAGGACTCATGGAGGGCACTGAGGAGTTAATGTTGGAATATCTGGTTTGTATCCCGCACTGGCCGGAGGCATCGAAGAGCACTGCCGTTAATGAAATACGATATTGACATTGAGAGTGTAGAGTCAATAGTATTTTATTGTCAGTCGTCCGAATTAGAACAATGCAACACTTACTTGCGGCAGCACAACATAATATGAAAACACAGTCCACAGTAAACAATATAATAAACGAGAGAGCGATGATACATTTTCAGTGTGCATAATGAACACATACTCACAAATACACATGTATATATATAGATCAATATCTATATAACTAAATGTCTCATATTGACCACTTCCTGTCTGCGCTTTATATTGATATTAGCAAAAACGCTACCATATATCGCTATGACGTTTGGCCACCTCACTCACACTCTTCTGCTGAGCCAGCGCCGAGGATTTTTCCGATCGATGAAAGATAAAGAAGTTATGAATGTTAAAACATTCTTGAGATCAGCTGGTTGGTCCTCTCGCCTGTCAATCACCATGATTAAGGTATCGCTCCTTTCGGTGGCCTGCAGTCTGCTTGAAATGACATGAAATTGCATTTGAAATTAGTGACTGAACCCTGCATGAAATGGTATGAAAATCGCATTTGAATATGGTGGCCTGCACTCTACTTCAAATGTTATGCAATTGCATTTGAATTTGGCGGCCTGCACTCTGCTTGAATAGGTATGAATTGCATTTGAATTTGGTGGCCTGCACTCTGCTTGAAATGGCATGACATTGCATTTGAATTTGAGTGGCCTGCACTCTGCTTAAATTGCTGTGAGATTGGATTTGCTAGCTGGCCTTCACTCTGTTTGAAGTGCTGTGAGTTTGGATTGAAAGAGAGAAGGTGAGAGAGAGAAGGGAGAGAGGGGGAGAGAGAGAAGGCGGAGAGAGACGAGGAGAGAGAGAAGGGGGGATAGATGGGGTAGAGAGAGGAAAAGTGAGAGGAAGCGAGAAGAGAGAGAGAGAGAGGGGGAGAGACAGAGGGAGAGAGAGAGGAAGGGAGAGCGAAGGGGAGAGAGAGAAGGGAGAGAGAGGGAGAGAGAGAGAGGGGGAAGAGAATGAGAGCATGGGCGAGAGAGAGAGGGGGAGAGATATGAGTGGAGGGAGTGGAGGAGGGAGAGAAGAGAGCAGAGAAAGAGAGAAGGGGAGAGAGATGGGGAGAGAGAGTGGCGGGCGAGAGAGGGAGGAGAAGAGAGAGAAGGGAGAGAGCGTGGAGAGAGAGGGGGTAGAGAGAAAGGAGGGGGGAGAAAGAGAGAAGAGGAGAGAGGGGGATAGAGGGGGGAGAACGAGGAGGGGGAGAGAGAGGAGGGGAGAGCGAAGGGGAGAGAGGGGGAGGGGAGAAAGAGAATGGGAGAGAGACAAAGAAGGAAGAGTGAGAAGGGAGATAGAGAGGGGAGAGAGAGAGAGCTGGGGAGAGAGAAGAGGGAGACGGGAGCATGGGGGTCATTTTTCCACACAAGCCATATACGACAGGGCAATCTGAACCCAAGCACCAAGTTGTAAGCGGCCGAAGGTGCGCATGGCTTGGGACATCCCCCACTCTCCCACGGTCACCCCCCGTGGAGCAGAGGTGTGGGACAGTGTTCTTCCCTCCACAGTGATGTGATGGACGTGGGGGTCTGGGCCAATCGCTGACGCCCTTCCCCCCGGCAACGTCATGTCCGTTATTTGACTTTTCTGTTGAGCGGCATTCGGGATCGTTGGCTTGTAGGCGACGCCGCCTTTCGGGTAGGTGGCGTTTTGTCAGAGCGGCCATGCAGTGACTTTGCTTTTAGGCGATGCAGCTTTTCGGTTAGTTAGCTTCTAGGCGTCCCGCCCTTTCGGTTAGTTTGCATTTAGGCGTCCCATCCTTTCTGTTTTTTGGCGTTTCGGCTTCGTACTCTTTCGGTTATTTGCCGTTTCGGCCTCGTTTCCATTCGGTTCTTTGGCTTCGACTTCTTTGCTTCGGCTTCTCGTCCGTCTGCGCCACGTCCGGGTATCTCGGGTCGAGACCCTTCTTCGCCCGATAGCAGGGGAGAGGGAGTTACTTTGATACCGGTTAAATACACTCCAAAACACAAAGCCGAGACTCGCCACAAGGGCATCTTTGTAAACACCTCAGATAGACACAAACTGTTGGAGTAACTCAGCAGGACAGGCAGCATATCTGGAGAGAAGGAATGGGTGACGTTTTGAGTGATATCAAGGGGAGAGGGAGGTACGTGGATAAGAACGTGTACTGATAAGGTAATGTAATGTGTGAAAACAGGACAAAGGGAATGAAGATCATGGAAAATGTAAAAAAAGATAATTGTTAATTCGAAGAAGGTAACAACAAAGCAAACAAAGATAAAATGCCGGTAGCCAAACATTTTAATTCCCCATTTCCATTCCCGCACTGACTTTACTGGCCTAGGCCTCCTCCATGTGAGAGTGAGGCCAAATGCAAATTGGAGGAGCAACATTTCATATTTCCCTTGGGCAGCTCACAACCCAGAGGCATGACTATTGCTTTCTCTAACTTCAAGTAACGCTTGCATCCCTTCTCGCTTCGAACTTCCCCCACCCAAGTCGTCGTTTTAGCTTCAAAGTTGTTTGTCGAGCCTCATGGTTTGTAGCTCGTTTTCACCACGCCAACAGCTAACAATGGCCTATGTCCTTTCTCATCGTTACTTTTTTGCATATATTCCTTTCATTTGTTCTATTTTTCTCCATGTCACCGTCTATATGCATCGTTTCAATCTCCCCCGACTCTCAGTCTGAAGGAGAGATCCGCCCTGAAGGTCACGTATTCCTTTTCTCCAGAGATGCTGTCTGACCCGCTGAGTTACTCCAGCTATTTGTGTCGATCGTTTCGTCCATCAACAGTTCATTTCTATACATTACATTCTCCATGTTCATCCACGGTTCCCTTACTTTGTCACCCTTATTCCTCCATCTTGCTGAAACACGCTGCTTCCTCACTTTGATCAAATGGCTAATAAACGACTCCCGCATGTCAGTTGCGGACCCACACATTAACAGCTGCCCCCAATCTACATTTCCTAGGTCATGTCTTATGACATTGTAAATCTTGGTGATTTATTTTCTTTTTTGTGCCAGCAGTTAGAAATAAAAGGTCTAAAAAGGGTAGTCCACGATGAAGGTTTATTTTCCTCAGAAGGTTTCCGGCCCGAAACGATACCCATACTGTCCTTCCAGAGGTGCTACCTCTCACGCTGAGTTACTCCAGCATTTTGTATCTGTCGTTAATGATATTGTAATCTTCTTTTCCACAAATAAGCCCATTCCCGCAAAATACAGACATGTCACATTTCACCGCTCCCCACCCCCCCCCCCCCCCCCCCACCACCCCCAACCTCACGAAAACATTGCACTCGGGGCAAGATCCCGCCGGACACCCTTTGTACTCTTTCCTGTGCTGTCACCCTAATTTGTGGAGACCAGTAATTTAAAGCCGCTTAAACCCCCACCTGAAGCATCTATATATGATACCACAGCAATCGGCCCTAACGTGTGACGTGCTTAAGGGGAGGGGGGGTGGGTAGGGACCTTATCCTATTCAGGTGGTATGATGGCGAGCTCTCGAATGGTCATCTCACACAAGGCTAGGGAATGACGTCATAGATCCATAGAACTGTACAGCACGGAAACAGGCCTCTTGTGCTATCTTAAACATGGCGACCAGGTAAGCATACTGGGGAATTCCCACTTTCCTCCATGTTGCCCACAGCCCACCAAATCATTCCAATCCATATATCTGTGAAAATGAGGTGGGTTGTGGGGGAAAGAGGCGCTCGCTCCGAGAAAAAAATCAACGGAGGCGGCTGAGTGATGGTGGGCATGGCAGGTTTTTACCTGGACGAGTTGATTTGGTTACTCTCATTTATTCCAGAATCATGCATTGGTTTTGCAATGGTGTTTTGCACAATGGTCAAGTTTTTCGTACCGTGTGTCGTTTAATTCACTTTTAGGATTCCTGTGGGATTTGTTAATTGTTTTATGGGATGTCTGGGTTATGAACCTGTGATGCTGTTGCAAGTAACATTTTCATTGTACCTGTACCTCAACGTACTTGTGCTAATCAAAATAAAATAAACACAAGGCCAACAGGTCGATTATATCCATTCCGTCAGACTCGGGTGTGCATGTTCACTTGGTCACTGTTGCAGAGGTAAGATCGGCCTTCCTGAGGGTGAAAGCAACTGGCCAGAATTGAGTCTCTGTCTGCTTCCTTAGGAACAAGCGAGATTGTTCACGGATATTTTTATTCTCCCCCTCCTCCGTTGAAAAGCAATTTCACATGCCTTTCTGACTGCCGTCCAGTACCTTTGACATACACCATCATGAATGCTGCGAGAGGCTAGTTATGCCAACTCCAGTCAATGAAGCAGCGTTAATCCAAGGCAGTCCGCCTACCGCCACAACCGGTGAACCACTGATGCCCTTCACTCACCTGGTACCTGGATAAGTAGGACATGTAAGGCAGACTCGTATTCAGACACTCTCGCTTTGGGCATTCAATAACATTATCGCAAACAAGCTCATGGCCAAACACGTGGCATTTGAAGTCAGCACTGCACGTTGCTTGTGGATCGTCGACTTTGTGTCCAACAGACCATAATCGATGAGCATAGGTAACAATTCGTCCTTTACTCTAATAACTTGAATAACCAGAGTCCAGAAGCGGAGCTACTCGGGAAAAGAGGTGACTGGTTGGGTGGCGGAACTGCTCCAATGGCGTTCAAAGGCGTAATAATGAAAGAAAGCTATAAATCAGAGTTACAATACTGAACATCCCATTAACAACCTCGATTAAGAATCGCTGAAAGTGTGAAATGATTACCCGATCCGGGGCTAAAATTCCGGGAAGGCAATGACCACATTCGCCGACTGAGCGTGGAGCATTGTGGGACGGAGTTATGTAGCTGGCAGCATGTGTTACGTCGGCGGGACCACACACGACTTATCGCAGCTGGATCCCTAAGAGAACCGCCGTCACTTCCGGCACGACTCGCATATTTGCTTCGCGCCCATGACGTTCAATGCTGTTGGAAGAACAGACAGGATGTGCATCGTGGCCCACTGGAGCAGGTATTGATGGAAAAGTGCACGGTGTTTCATATATTCTTAATGACCTTTGGAGTGCAAGAGATGAGGGGAATATTATACACATTGAATCTTCATGCAATTTCCACAATGTATCAATAGTTAACGCCTGGTTGGCACTTTTGTGTCTTCTCTGTTTTCATCTCGCTGTGATGCCCCGGTAAACAAATATTTCACTGTAACTTAACCGCGATTGTGTAGATGAATTTGAACCCCAATGCCCGTATTCCTGTCAATAGCGTTTCGTGCTCCTTACTGGTACACTGGACACGAATTGCAAAATCGCTTTCAGATAAATAGATTTTCATGATTATACCTGGTTTTATATATTTAAAACCTTTAACTGCAAAGTGTTCTCTAACGTAAAGGTGACATTTGAATTTATATAATATCATCTATTCTTCTTACTCCTCCTCCGGTGTCCGGAGTTCCGATTAATCCAGGGCCACCTCTTGGCAGTCCTTCTCCAGCGACGCCATGTCCCCCCGCTCGTCCTGGAACTCCCCTTCCCCAGACCCTCTCCCACCTACCAGTGGACAAAAGCTCGCTTGGCGTACAATTTGTCGCACTTGGGGTCCAGGCGGTTGTGTTGCTCAACATGGAGAGGGCGCGTTGCACGTCGACCAGGTACCCCGGTACCATGGTCGGGGGCTGGTAGTTGATGCCCACCTACGGAGGTAGGGAAAGTTGGATATCTATTCCTCGACCCCGGCCAACATGTGAGCTCGTCCCAACCCATTCGCCGTGTGATCATCGTGCTCTGGGTGAACTGCAAAGCCTCTGTTGCCCGTGCGAGGGCGCTGTAGACTGGAAAAAGGCAATTAAATGATGATCCCAATTCTTTACTCCCTCCCCTGCAGAGAAGCTCAATGTTTCCTGGAGTATTCTTACTGACAGATCACCCGGCAGAAATATTTACTTCGGCACATTAATTTCCTCAAATCAACCCACTCCTCTCCATCCCCCGTGCCCTCATCAGCACCGGATGTCTCCTGCAAATGTTAGGACCGGGTGGGAACATTGCCATGGGATGATTGCATTGCGTTGCGGGTGTGGATTAGGGAGGCCATAGTGGGGAGAGTGGGAGAGGTACTAGTTCAGTTATTGTCGATGAATACAGGGACATCTATTTGACATTTCTAGCCGTGCCGGTCACCTGAGGTATCGGACAAACTTAGCCAATGCCCCTCCTCCGCCGGGTACAAACGGTTTAGTCTCAAACCCTTCACTTGCATTGAATCCGGTGGGACACCATTCCACGATCTGGATGCTACGCTTGCTCTTGATGGTGACGATGGCGGCGTTGACGTCCTTGGGCACCACGTCCCCGCGGTACAGCATGCAGCACGCCATGCACTTGCCCTGGCGGGGATCGTACTTCACCATCTGGTTGGCCGGCTCGAAGCAGGCGTTGGTGATTTCGGCGACCGACAATTGCACGTGGTAAGCCTTCTCGGCCGAAGTTTGGGGCGCGTAGGTGGCGAGCGGGAAATGGATACGCGGGTAGGGGACCAAGTTGGTTTGGAAATCAGTCACGTCCACATTCAGGGCGACGTCGAAGCGCAGCGAGGTGGTGATGGACGACACGATCTGCGCGATCATGCGGTTGAGGTTGGTGTAGGTGGGGCGCTCGATGTCCACCAGGTTCCGCCGACACACGTCGTAAATTGCCTCATTGTCCACTATGAACACGCAGTCGGGGTTCACCAGGGTGCAGGTGGTGACCAGCTCCGAGTTGTAAGTCTCGACCACGGTGGTGGCGAACTGCGGCGCCGGGTAGATGGCTAACTCCAGCTTTGATTTGTTGCCGTACTCGACGGAGAGTCCCTCCATGAGGAGGGAAGTGAATCCCGAGCCGGTGCCGCCGAAGAAACTGTGGGAGACGTGGAACCCCTGCAGTACGGTGCATTGGTCGGCCTGAGGGCAGGAAAGCGGAAATGTGAACAGAAAATTGATCGGATACCGGATGGGAGATTGCTAATGTTCGTTGCCCAACTACCACTGAGCATTGGGCGCACGAAGATTGGACTGGCGTCATCGTGGCACATCGTTTATCCAGGCATTGGCGCCCAAAATCTTAATGAAGAACTCCTTGACAGTCTGGGCCCGAAGCATTTGCCTCAATTCGTGGCATTTTCTCGTGAACCTTTCCCATCCAATGTCAGTTCGAAATCACTTTCGAAATTTGGAAAGGCATTCGCCCTCCGATGTGTTCCAGCAAGGGACGCCTACCTTACATTGGGGTCGACGTGTAAATAATGTAATGTAACTGTGGAAAGGCGGTATTTTGGGTACTGTGTGCAGTTGCGGTTGCTTCATTACAGGAAGGATATGAAGGGAAGGGTGTAGAAGAATTTAACCGTAAATCAACCAGGATTAGAGTTTTTTAGCTTGACGTAGAGGTTGGAAAATCTAGATTGTTCCCTTTCCGGTACGTCGGAGGGTGAGAGGAGACGATATGCAAGGGGTATTGATAGGGTAGATAGTTAGAACACTTTTCCCGCGGTGAAAATGTGAAGTGGACTGGGCATAGCTTTAATTGGACAGTAGAACAAGTTCTCAGATTGTGCTTGGGACTGAAACACACTCCGGGAAATGCGGTGGTAACAGAAACATCCTGGGAAGCATTATCGCAAGTTCACCTACCACCTTCCGGATGCACCCAGCACAAGGTCCACGATCTCCTTGCCGATCGACCAGTGTCCCCGGGCGCAGTTATTAGCCGCGACCTCCTTGCCGGTGACGAGCTGCTCGGTGTGGAAGAGCTGCCGGTAGGTACCGGTCCGCACCGCATCTATAGGGGAGGGGAGCAGAGAACGGAGAATTAACCAGCGCCAGACACGCCCATCCCGGCACAATGGCAGAGGTTTTTGAGACAATCCCGGACATATGATCAATCGCCCGACATTCGAAATTACCGATCATCGTGGGCTGCAAATCGACAAAGACTGCCCGCGGGAAGTGCTTGTCCGCCCGCGTCACGTAGAACAAGGTATTGAAATAATCATGGACGGCTCCTATGGTCTTGTCGCTGGGCATCTGGCCATCCAGCTTGATCCCGTGCCCCAGGCAATAGAGCTCCCAGCAAGCGTTGCCGATCTGGCACCCGGCCTGGCCGACGTGAACTGAAATACACTCGTGCTGGAGATGGGTGGAAGCACGGGAATACTAGCGGATGAAAATAAGTCGGTATGAGAGATGGAGGGAGTGGATTGGGGCTTATCCGATTACTGCCAGGCGCATCCCATCCATTCCCTCCTTACGCTCCTTCCTGCCGTGGAAATACAACCCTCCCACCACCCTGATCCCGTTCCAACAAAAGCACCCGGTCTGTTTGGAGCACGTCCCGGTTTCAAATGGGCCTCCCGGCGACAACATGATTCTCTGAGCACCGCTAGCTTTTATCTGATTGGTGCACACCGCCCACAGAGGGTTCCCGTTCACCAATCAGCCGCCTGTCTCCATGGAACACGGTGGTCCTCAGTGTACTACCACGTAACTCACCATAATGTCCGGCGTTCACCGCAGCCCCCGACAACGACTGGCTGACGCCGCCGGTCGCGTTATATATACCCCGTCATTATGGTGAGGACCGTCGTCTGATTGGTTGGCCGGGAGAATCGTTGCTAGCCATGTTTGTCCATGGAAACAAAGTCAGAGGCGTACGGGCGCTGATTGGCTGGATTGTCTAAAGGGCGGGGTCAAATGTCGCCCACAATAGATAACGGGCATTGTCATATAATCTTAAACACGGTTCCCTCACTGAGTCAGATCCCCAAGCACAGCCCCCCCCCCCCCCCCCCCCCCCCCCCCCCCCCCACCGTGTCCCCAACAATGGAATCTCCAGCAATAAAATCACCCAATCAACCCAGTAATCGAAGTATTATCAGTCGGGGCGGGAACAGGCCCTTCGGCCCCTCGGGCCTCTTTTGCATCAACATTTCCCGCCTACCCCGCGGACAATCTCCTGTGCTATCTCAGCACCACTTGAATGAAATTTTGATTGCACTCAGCTCGACAGGGCTGTGATAACCACCAACTCTTTGAACACATGTTTGCTCATCTGGGTCCAAATTATCTGATGAACAGAAGGTGAAAAA
The DNA here is from genome assembly GCA_963514005.1 of Raja brachyura. The sequence goes on along the minus strand of OY740823.1, from coordinate 1,738,045 downwards.
TCATGGAAGCGTGTTCTGTCACATTAGGAACAGATTCAACCCAGCTGCTAGTAGACTCACATCTCATCAGCTAAGGCTGCATTCTCGATCTTCCAACCTACCCCGTAGCAGTCATTCAGTTTTTTTTTAAACCCGCACCTTCCCTGCAGCTGTAATTATATTAAGCACTATATTTATACTATCTTTCTGTCTACCGTACTCGTGTCCTACCATCCCCCGAATACCGTGTGGTGTGGTGGCGGCAGACGCAGGGGCATTCTGCACTCTGTTGATATACTTTCATTTCTCTCCATCCCCTATGTATCCAACATACATTGCAAGATTATGTAGTTTGCAGATAACTCTGATGTGGTTGGTATTATAGATAGTGAAATTGTGTGTCCAAATAGCCGCACGAGCTAGATCGGTTACGCAAGTAGGCTCATGAATGAGTGCTGGAATTTTACACAGATAAATGTGATGTGTTTCATCTTGGAAAGTATAAAAGGAACTACACAGTGCATGGTCGGCCTCGGGCGAGAGTTGCAGAGCAGAGCGATCTAGGTTTAAAAGGATACAGGTGCTTGAACTTTGAGAGCATAGGTAGAGAGGATTTTCAAACAAGCCTTTGGCTCATTAGTCCCTCATCAGTCTGTTTACTAAGCATGCAGGTTGTGAGGTCTCGTTGCATTTATAGAAGACATTGGTGAGGCCACGTTTAGAGTGCTATGTTCAATTTTGCTCACCATGTTCTAAGAAAGAAGTGGTCCAGCTAGAAAGGGTGCAGGGAGGATTTACGAGGATGTTACCAGGATTCGAGGGCCTGAACTATAGTGAGAGTTTGGGGGGGCGTTATTCATTGGAGCACGGGCGGAGGAAGGGGTGATCTTATTGAAGTGTACAAATCCGTGAGCAATAGATTGGATATATGCACAGAGCTCTATCCCCAGAGTAGGGGAACCTAGAACGAGTGGACAGATGATTAATGTGAAGGGAGAAATATTTAATAGGAATTTGAGGGGTAACTGTTTACACCACCTGTCTCCCATGTGCGTTTATTGAATGTGCTCATGTAAGACAATATCTGATTTAATTGAATATGACGCAAACGTACGCCGTTCATTGTTGGTGCATACACATGACAGTAGGTGATTGGCAGCCCCGAAAATAGTCTGTCTGTTTTTCCTCTTTAAAAAAAAATATTAAAGTGTTTTAAAATTTGTGTAAAAGTTCTCCGGTTTTTTTTATTATGTGTGGGGAGGGGCTGGAACCTTTTTTTCGGTCTCTTACTTTGCCGGAGATGCGATTTTTTCCCGGATCGCATCTCCAGTCGCTCTGCGGCCTAACATCGATGGAGCTGGAGAACTCCTCGGGGCGACTTTGAGCCCCACCGCGGGGCGTGGGCTTAACATCGGGGCCGACACCTTGCATGGGATCGCTCCAACAGTGCCATGCGGACTTTATCATCCAGAGCTCGCAGTCTCGGGAGAGTCCGAGTCGACCACCAGTGGAACCATTCTTTTCACATACATTCTAATTTTGCCTTTCATTGTACTGCAAATTTCAATGAGATCCCATTTCAACCTTGCTAACTCCAGCGAATAGAGGCCAGATCTGTCAAGCGCTCAAATAAAAAAGTAACGGTACACAAAGAAAACATTTTAACATAAACATCCACCACAGTGACTCTTCCACGTTCCTCACTGTGATGGAAGGCGAAAAATAGTTCAATCTCTTCCCTTCTTTGATCTACCGTGGTCGGGGGCGTTTGGGCCTTCCGCATCGGGGTGATCAGCTCCTGCATTGAGGGGATGTCAGTTCCGCTGCGCCGGCGATCAGACCGTGGGTCGGGGCGTAGACCTCTGCGTGGTTGGAACTCCCGACTTGGCCTCTCCAGAGACTGCGAGATCTCGATGGCAAAATCTGCAGGCCGCTGTTGCAGCGATCCCGGGCAAGGGATCGGCACTGAAGTTAATTCCACGCCCCGCGGTTTGGCTCAAAGTTAGTCCGAGCAGGCACCAGGATGTTAGGCCGCATAGCGACCAGAGATATGATCCGGAAACAATCGCATCTCCGGCAAGGTAACACATTGAAAAACAAGTAATCCTCGATCCCCCTCCCTCCACATAAAAACAAACCGGAGAACATTTACACAAACTTTTCAAACACAATAAAAATACAAAAAAAGAGACGAAAAAATAGACGGGGCTGCCAATTCAGCGGCGCAACAGGTGGGCCTAGATGCGGAAAACGTTGTTTTAGAAGCGCAGATATTAGATATGTAGACGCAAGAGATTGCAGACGTTGGAATCCAAAGAAGCCTTCAGCATTTAGTGGCAATTCTCGAGCATGGCTATTAACGTTGTTTTTAACTTAACTGTATTAGACTTTGGACGATTGGAACTTTTGAGATACAGCACGAAAACAGGCCTGCGGCTCACCGAGACCGCGCTGATCAGCGGTCACCCCGCGCAGTAGCACTGTCCTACACAATAGGGACTATCTATCTATCTATCTATCTATCTATCTATCTATCTATCTATCTATCTATCTATCTATCTATCTATCTATCTATCTATCTATCTATCTATCTATCTATCTATCTATCTATCTATCTATCTATCTATCTATCTATCTATCTATCTATCTATCTATCTATCTATCTATCTATCTATCTATCTATCTATCTATCTATCTATCTATCTATCTATCTATCTATCTATCTATCTATCTATCTGTCTATCTGTCTATCTGTCTATCTATTTGTCTGTCTGTCTGTCTGTCTGTCTGTCTGTCTGTCTGTCTGTCTGTCTGTCTGTCTGTCTGTCTGTCTGTCTGTCTGTCTGTCTGTCTGTCTGTCTGTCTGTCTGTCTGTCTGTCTGTCCGTCCGTCCGTCCGTCCGTCCGTCCGTCCGTCCGTCCGTCCGTCCGTCCGTCAGTCCATCCGTCCGTCCGTCCGTCAGTCCGTCCGTCCGTCCGTCCGTCCGTCCCTCCATCCATCCACCCATCTATCTATCTATCTATCTATCTATCTATCTATCTATCTATCTATCTATCTATCTATCTATCTATCTATCTATCTATCTATCTATCTATCTATCTATCTATCTATCTATCTATCTATCTATCTATCTATCTATCTATCTATCTATCTATCTATCTATCTATCTATCTATCTATCTATCTATCTATCTATCTATCTATCTATCTCTAACTTAGAAATATTCACTAACGTCCTCCACATAGTTCTATTCAAATAATTCCACAGATTCACCAACCTCTGACAGAAGAAATGTCTCTGCAACTCCTTCCGAAAAGTGCGTCCTTTAATTCTGAAGCTATGACTCAGACTGTCCCACTGGCAGAAACATCCTCTCCTCATCAACTCCGTCCCTGCTTTTACCCCATATCCCGTGATTCCCTTAGCCCTACGAGCTAAATGTAATTCGCACATGAAAACATGCAGCGAATTGGCCTCCTCTGCCTTCGGTGACATTGATTTCCACAGATTCACAACTATCTAGGTGAAAACGTTTTTCTCATCTCAGTCCTAAATGTCGTACTCCTTATTCTTAAACTATGACCCCTGGTTCTGGCGTCCCCCAACATCGCGAACAATCTACCCTGTCCAATCCTTTAAGAAATGTATATGTACCCATAAGCTACCCGCTCATCCTTCGAAATTCCAGCCCTGTCGCCCCATTCTTTCGTCATACGTCAGTCCCGCTATCCCGGGAATTAACCTGGTGAACCTACGCTGCACTCCCTGAATAGCAAAAATGTCCTTCCTCAAATTAAGAGACAAAAATTGCACACAATCAGGGATAGTATCAAAACTAAAGATGAAGCATAGAAATTAGCCAGAAAAAACAGCCTACCAGAGGACTGGGCGAAGTTCAGAGTCCAGCAGATGAGGACAAAGTGCTTAATTACGAAAGGGAAAATAGATTATGAAAGAAAACTGGCAGGGAACAAAAAAACGGACTGCAAAAGTTTTTTAAAGATATGTGAAGAGAAAAAGGTTAGTTAAAACAAATGTTGGTCCCTTGCAGTCAGAAACTGGTGACTTGCACATGGGGAACAAGGACATGGCAGACCAATTGAATATCTACTTTGGTTCTGTCTTCACAAAGGAAGATAAATAATCTGCCGGAAATAGCAGGGGACCGGGGGTCAAATGAGATAGAGGAACTGAGTGAAATCATGGTTAGGCGGGAAATGGTGTTAGGTAAATTGAATGGATTTTAGGCCGATAAATCCCCAGGGCCAGATAGGCTGCATCCCGGAGTACTTAAGGAAGTAGCCCCAGAAATAGTGGATGCAATAGTGATAATTTTTCGAAACTCTTTAGATTCTGGCGTAGTTCCTGAGGATTGGAGGGTAGCTAATGTGACCCCACTTTTTAAAAAGGGAGGGAGAGAGAAAACGGGGAATTACAGACCAGTTGGTCTAACATCGGTTTTGGGGAAAATGTTAGAGTCAGTTATTAAAGATGGGATACCAGCACATTTGGAAAGTGGTGAAATCATTGGACAAAATCAGCATGGATTTACGAAAGGTAAATCATGTCTGACGAATCTTATAGAATTTTTCGAGGATGTAACTAGTAGAGTGGATAAGGGAGAACCTGTGGATGTGTTATATCTGGACTTTCAGAAGGCTTTCGGCAAGGTCCCACATAAGGGATTAGCCTTCAGACTTAAAGCACACGGTATTCGGGGTTCAGTGTTGATGTGGATAGAGAACTGGCTGGCAGATAGGAAGCGAAGAGTATGAGTAAACGGGTCATTTTCAGAAAGGCAGGCAGTGAATAGTGCGGTACTGCAAGGCTCAGAGCTGGGATCCCAGCTATTTACAATGTATATTAATGATCTGGATGAGGAATTGAATGCAACATCTCCCAGTTTTAGGGGGCAGTGTTAGGTGTGAGGAGGATGCTAGGAGGCTGCAAGGTGACTTGGATAGGTTGGGCGAGTGGGCAAGTGCATAGCAGATGCAGTATAATGTTGATAAGTGTGAGGTTATCCACTTTGGCGGCAAAAACAGGAGGGTAGACTATTATCTGAACGGTGGATGATTAGGAAAAGGGGAGATGCAATGAGACCTGGGTGTCATGGTACACCAGTCATTGAAAGTAAGCATGCAGGTGCAGCAGGCTGTGAAGAAAGCGAATGGTATGTTGGCATCCATAGCAAAAAGATTTGAGTGCAAGAGCAGGGAGGTTCTACTGCAGTTGTACAGGGCCTTGGTGAGGCCACACCTGGAGTATTGCGTACAGTTTTGGTCTCTTAATCTGAGGAAATACATTCTTGCCATAGTGGGAGTACAGAGAAGGTTCACCAGACTGATTCCTGGGATGGCAGGACTTCCATATGAAGAAAGACTCGATAGACTCGGCTTGTACTCACTGGAATTTAGGAGATTGAGGGGAATCTTATAGAGACTTACAAAATTCTTAAGGGGTTGGGCAGGCTAGATGCAGGAAGATTGTTCCCGATGCTAGGGAACTCCAGAACAAGGGGTTACAGTTTAAGAATAAGGGGGAAGTCTTTTAGGACCGAGATGAGAAGATTATTTTTCACACAGAGAATGGTGAGTCCGTGGAATTCTCTGCCACAGAAGATAGTTGAGGCCAGTTCATTGGCTATATTTAAGAGGGAGTTAGACGTGGGTCTTGTGGCTAAAGGTATCAGGGGATATGGAGTGAAGGCAGGTACAGGATACTGCGTTGGATGATCAGCCATGATCATAATGAATGGCGGTGCGGGGTCGAAGACCGAATGGCCTACTCCTGCACCTATTTTCTATGTTTCTATGATTCTACAATACTCCAGGTGCGGTTTCACCACGGCGCTGTGCACCTGCAATAGGTTCTCCTCTCGGAATGAAGGCCTACATGCCATTGGCTTTCTTCACTGCCTGCTGTACCTGCATGCTTACTTTCACTGACTGATTTCAAGCACAGCCAGGTCTCGTTGCACCTCCCCTTCTAATCTTACACCATTCAGATCATCATCTGCCTACTTGTTCTTGCCACCAAAGTGAATAATCGCACATTTATCCACATTCTGTTGCATCTGCCACAATCTGCCACTCACCCAACCTATGAAATTAATCCTGCAGCCTCATAGCATCCTCCTCGCAGCTCACAATGCCACCCAGCTTTGTATCATCCGCAAATGTAGAGATATTACATTTAATTCCGTCGTCTAAATCGATAATATATGTTGTAAACAACTGGGGTCCCAGTAATGAACCTTGCGGCACCCCACTAGTCACTGCCTGGCGTTCTGAAAAGGACTCTGTGTCGCTATCACTTTATGAAATCCCCCATCGTGGCCTGGTTCTCAGCCACCAATCATGACATCCGGAGTTTGAGCGCATTATTTATTGACTCATAGAGTGATACAGCGTTGAATCAGGCCCTTCGGCCCATATTCCCCATACGGACCATAATGTCTCAGTTACACTAGTCCCACCTGCCAGCATTTGGTCCATCTGCCTCCAAACCTGTCCTATCCATCATTCAGTCTAAGTGCTTCTTAAATGTTAGGATAGTCCCTGTCTCAACTACGTCCCCTGGCAGCTTGTTCCATACATCCACCGCCCTTTGTGTGGAAAAGGTTACCCCTCAGATTCCTATTAAATCTTTTCTCCTTCACCCGTCACCTGGTCCTCGATTCACGTACTCTGGGCAAGAGACTATGTTCGTCTACGAGAACTAGCCCTCTTATGGTGTTATTCACCTCCATAAATCATCCCTCATCCTCTTGCGTTCCAAGGAATAGTCCTCACCCTCTGACTATAGGTCAGACCATCTAGTCCTGGCAACATACTCGCAAATCTCCTCTGCATACTTTCGAGCTTGACAACATGTTTCCAATAACACGCCTCCCAGAACTGAATGCAATACTGTAAATGTGGCCTCACCAACGTCTCACACGTTCGCTCAGTTGAGAATGTTATTGGCTGTAACCTCCCCCCACACCCCACACCCCCATCCATCGCCGAACTATACGCCACAAGGGCCTAGAAGCGAGCGGGTAAAGTCATCCCTGACTCCTCTCACCATCGCCACAAACTGTTTGGAGTCCTGCGCTCAGGGAGGCGAGTCGGGAGTATCAATCCAGACACAAACATAGTTTCTTCCCACGAGCAGTAGCTCTACTTTACTGCCGCATTACACCACTATATTCTGGTCAGTAAGCTTATGAACTCTCCAAGTGCTCTTCAGATATTTACATGTGCAATAGATACCAAAGCTGCCCTTTTTACTCCTGCATTTTTATTTTTACATGTTTTAATTCTGTTTTCCTTTTCATTGTCTGCTGTGTATTGTGTTTTTACCATGGGCGAGCAAAGCATCTATTCACTGCATTGCAGAATGGTGACAGGGGATCTTCTAGAAACATAAAAATCTTAAGGGATTGGACAGGCCAGATGCGAGAAAAATGTTCATGGCTTTGGGGGACTCCAGAACCAAGGTTCACTGTGTAAGAATACGGGGTAGACCAACTAGGACTAAGAGGAGAGAAAAAACTTTTCTGGGCTTAGAATAACGGAATCAAGGGATATGGTATAAAGCAGAAACGGGATACTGAGTTGAATGATCAGCCATGATCATATTGAATGGCGGTGCTGGCTCGAATGGCCGAATGGCCCACTCCTGCACCTATTGTCTTTGTTTCTATGTTCCTTAGCACCGTCAGATTCCTTGTGTGTGTACATACGTTGCCACTAAATTGATGATTCGATCGAAGGACCTGCGTAAATCAATGACAGCTGGAAGTAGACGCAGTGACTAGTGGGGTGCCGCAACGCTCAGTGCTGTTATTGACACCAGTTATTTACAATATATATTAAAGATTTAGGCGACTGAATGTACATCTCCAAGTTTGCAGATGACACAATCTGGGTGGCAGTGGGAGCTGCGAGGACGATCCCGAGGCGTCAGGGTGATTTGGTTAGGTTGGCTGAGTGGGCAGATGCATGGCAGATGCAGATTAATATGATTACATTGCGAGTTTATCCACTTTGGCGGCAAGAACAAGAAGGCAGATTATTATGTGAATTGTGTCAGATTCGGAAAAGTGGAGGTGGAGGTGCAAAGTTATCTGGGTGTGCTTGTACACCAGTCACTGGAAAGAAGCATGCAGAGACAGTAGGCAATGAAGAAACCTAATCTGCATCGCAGACAACAGACAGCTGCCCGACATCTAGTGCAAACCCACTGACAGTATCTTGACCACACTTCCTTCCATCCTGATTCATGTAAAGGCACTATCCGGTACTCCCAATTCCTCCGTCCAAGCCGCATCTGCGCCCAGGATGAGGTGTACCATACTAGGGCATCGGAGATGTCCTCATTCTTTCCCTTCTTCCATTATAGATGAGGCCCCCTTGTACTCATCTTCCACCCCATCATCAGCCGTCGCGTAAAACATATAATCCCCCAACATTTTCGCCGCCTCAAACGGGGTCCCACTACTGGCCACATCTTCCCATCTCCTCCCCTTTCTGCTTTCCGCAGAAACCGTTCCCTCAGTAAATCCCTGATCAATTCGTCCTTTTCCACCCAAATCATCCTCAACTGGGGAATTTCCCCTGCAGATGTAAGAAATGCCACACGTCCATTTACCTCCTCCCTTTACTCCATCCAAGGACCAACTCTGTCTTTCCAGGTGAGGCGGAGTTTCACCTGCAACTCATCCAACTTCATCTACTGCATCCGCTGTTCCAGTTGTCAGCTTCTCTACATCGGTTAGACGAAGCGCAGGCTTGGCGATCGCTTCGATGAACACCTCCGCTCAGTCCGTCTTAATCAACCTGATCACCCGGTTGCTCAGCTCTTCAACCCACTCTCCCATTCCCAATCTGACAATTGTGTCGTAGGCCTCCTGCATTCCAGCGTGAGGCACAGAGAAAATTGTAGGACCAGAATCTCATATTTCACTTGGGTAGTTTACACCCAGGCGGTATGAACAATGACCCCTCCAATATCCCTTGCTTTCTCCCCCTTCCCCTCTCCCTTCCCAGGTTTCGCACGCCCTACTGTCTCCGCCTACTTCGTTTATATTTCCCGCTCCCCCGGACATCGGTCTGAAGAAGGGTCTCGACCTGAAACGTCGCCAATTCCTTCTCCCTAGATGCTGCCTCACCCGCGAGTTTATGCAGCAATTTCTGTCTACCTTCGATTTTTCCAGTATCAAACACAGTTAAGGGCATGTTGGCCTTCAAAGCGAGGGGATTTGATTATAGGAGCAACGATGTCCTACGGCCGTTGTACAGGGCCCTGTTGGGAGCGCACCTGGTGTATTGTGTGCAGTTTCAGTCTCCTAATGTTGAAGAACAGTCCTTCTGTTGAAGGAGTGCAGCGTAGGTTGAGCAAGATTAATTCCTTGGATGCAGGGACTGACATATGATGAAATAATGGATCGGCTTTGCTGATATTCACTGGAATTTGGAAGGATTCGTGATGGGGCATAGCATTCAACACGGAACCTGTCAACTACTCATTCATGGGATAATTATTGTAAATCTCCCCTGGACCCTCTCCAGAGCGACCACACCCTTCCGCAGATATAGTGCCCAAAATTAGTGAGACACGACCTCGCTCGCACAAAGCCATGCTGAATCAACCCGCCTTTTTGAATGCATCTCCCTACACTGTGGGCCGAAGGACCCGTTTCCGCGCTGTATCTCCAAACTGAACTAGAAATCTGATCTGACCGGGGCATATAATCTACGTGCGTACATTTTAAAACCGTCAGTAAATAGGTCAGGCTTTTTTCTCTCCCTTGTAGCCCCCCTACATATTTCACGTGGAAAGCGTCCTGAACACATTCGACAAGCTCAACAACATCTATCCAGTTGGCACTGTGGCAGTCCTAGTCCATATTGGGAAAGTTCAAATCCCACAGGACAAATGTTGCACCAGCATATATGTTCCTCAAATTTCCGCTGAATATTGGGGACCTATAATCTAGTCGCAACAAGGTGATCACCTCCAGCTTTGATCTATCGCGTTTCATTTCCCTCTACTTGTCGATTGGAAGCAGACGCAATCTCAAATGCATTTTTCAAAATAATTTATTTTCAGACCTACAGTGCTGAAGCGAAATGTTATATGGGTAAAATTACTGGCTAAAAGTTATGTATTCTGTAACGTAAAATGTCTTATTTGATTCAACGTTTAACTGTAATAATGTCGCCTATTCTTCCTCTGCTGCTCTCTCAAGGTCGGCAGATTCCAGCGCCACCTCTTCGTAGTCCTTCTCCAGCGACGCCATGTCCTCCCGCGCGTCTTGAAACTCCCCTTCCTCCAGCCCCTCTCCCACGTACCAGTGGACAAAGGCCCGCTTGGCGTACAACTTGTCGAACTTGAGATCTAGGCGGGTCCAAGCCATTGAGATGGCGGTGGTGTTGCTCAGCATGCAGAGGGCACGCTGCACCTTGGCCAGGTCACCCCCAGGCACCACGGTCGGGGGCTGGTAGTTGATGCCCACCTGTGGGGGATGGAAAGAGCAAACATTGAATTTCAATTGGTAGACCCCTCCCTTTGTCTCAATGAAAAACATGTGAGTTAGTCCCGGCTCTTTCCCTCTGAAAACCCGCTTCGTGGGAAAAAAGTAACGCTTTACTTTCCCGCAGAGATGCATTGTATGGCGAGAGGGAAGTTACTTCCTAATTACTTAATTTACCATCAAAATTTGAACTTTTCGTGGCGTATTCTATCTGAAGGATTACGGAAAAATGTGCGTATTCGTCCCATGGGATCACTACCGTCTCCGCGCACAATCCCAACAATTCCATCTACCCTCGGCTCCGTCAGGGTTGTACCTAACCTGTGCTATTGAGGCTAGTCTCAAGGATTGTTGTGTGAAAATTACGATTGAGTATTCCATTAGTTTTAGTGATGGGCTCAGAATGGCTTGGGGTATTTAGTAGGAAGCGTAGAGTGAGGGCGGGACGGAGGTTTTATGTCCAATTATGCTGAATGAAAGACGGGACGTCTGTTGAACAGGTGTAGTTGAACTATTCTCTTGGGGTATCGCTTTTTAGAAGGCAATGTCCCATCTTCCAATTTGGGCATCTTGTCCTAAACCATCCACTCACCTTGAACCCGGTGGGACACCAGTCCACGAACTGGATGGAGCGCTTCGACTTGATGGTGGCGATGGCGGCGTTGACGTCCTTGGGCACCACGTCCCCGCGGTACAGCATGCAGCACGCCATGTACTTGCCCTGGCGGGGGTCGCACTTCACCATCTGATTGGCCGGCTCGAAGCAGGCGTTGGTGATTTCGGGGACCGACAGTTGCTCGTGGTAAGCCTTTTCTGCCGAGATCAGGGGCGCGTAGGTTGCGAGTGGGAAGTGGATGCGCGGGTAAGGAACCAGGTTGGTTTGGAACTCAGTCAGGTCCACGTTGAGGGCGCCGTCGAAGCGCAGCGAGGCGGTGATGGACGACACGATCTGCGCGATAAGTCGATTGAGGTTGGTGTAGGTGGGGCGCTCGATGTCCAGGTTCCGCCGGCAAACGTCGTAAATGGCTTCGTTGTCCACCATGAATGAGCAGTCGGAGTGCTCCAGGGTGCAGTGGGTGACCAGCACCGCGTTGTAGGGCTCGACCACGGCGGTGGAGATCTGCGGCGCAGGGTAGACGGAAAACTCCAGCTTGGATTTCTTGCCGTAATCGACGGAGAGTCTCTCCATGAGGAGGGAGGTGAAGCCCGAGCCGGTGCCGCCCCCGAAACTGTGGAAGATGAGGAACCCCTGGAGTCCGGTGCACTGGTCGGCCTGAGGGAAGGAAAGCTGAAATCGTGAATAGAAGAGCGAATATGACGTTCGTGAGCTACCTCGCTACCACTGTGGTTAGGCATAAGTGTGTTGCTCTGGGATGAATGAAGGAGATTGTTCTTTCACTTCCGCTCAACACGTACATCGAGAATAAGTTGGCAGCTAGGGATCGTACTATTTGTCTCTATGGGACCCAACGCACCTATCCAAATTCCTTTCGGAAATGTCGTTGGCTTCCCACAAGTGATGGCAAAGGAGCCCTGCCTTAAATTTCGGGGGAAGTGTAAATAAAGTTATAAAATTCGCGTTGGGCATCATTCGTAGTGTACAATCCAGTTCTCGTTTCCGCCTTCCGTCAAGGCTTGGACAAGGGTGCAGAAGCAATTTACCAGAAATAATGGTTCATCGATTCAAGTGTATTAGGAGAGGTTGGGCGAATTGGGACTCTGTTCTCTGAAACATGGGAGTTTGAGGGGAGACCTGATAAAAGTGTTTAAAAATATGTAGGGACCATTTTTTCTGAACACCATTTCTATGGCGGAAGTGCAAAGTTAGAAGGGGCAAGCAATACGTTATGGCCGGTGCACAATAGAAATGCAAGGGATGCTCTCCAACAGGAAGTTGATGCTGGAAGTGCGGTAGTAACGAAGGAAATATATGAAGTTCTGATCCGAATCAACTTACCACCTTCCGGATTCGATCCAGGACTAAGTCAACGATCTCCTTGCCGATGGAGCAGTGGCCCCGGGCGTAGTTATTGGCCGCGTCCTCCTTTCCGGTGATGAGCTGCTCGGGGTGGAAGAGCTGCCGGTAGGTTCCGGTCCGCACCTCATCTGTAGGGGGAAGGGAACAGAAAATAGAAATTTAACATACGTCACACTCACGCCCCATCCAACATGTCGGGGTAGGGTTTGTGATAACCCCCCTCTTCCCCTGCCACCTTACCGATCACCGTAGGCTCCAGGTCGATGAACACGGCCCGCGGGACATGCTTGCCCGCCCCCGTCTCGCTGAAGAAGGTGTTAAACGAATCGTCGCCGCCTCCGATGGTCTTGTCGGTGGGCATCTGTCCATCCGGCTGAATCCCGTGCTCCAGGCAATACAGTTCCCAGCAAGCGTTGCCGATCTGGCACCCGGCCTGGCCGATGTGGATTGAAATACACTCGCGCTGGAGGCAAAGAGAAATACAAAATGACAATATTTACAATTACAGCTTATTCACACGAGACAGCTACGTCTGTATCAGAAGCCGGACCATCTATATTTATTACATATTTTCGACGACACCCCGTTTACCAATAATTGCGAACATAAAAAATCAAAATACAGCACTTCTATTTGTTAAAGACGAGAACGATTGTGGACAAGGCAAAGCTGCGGATAAGGAAACAATGCGTCCCTATTCTTCTTGGTAACCTACACCTCCGCTCAAGGTGTGAATGGAACCTCCGGTCAAAAGATAGAACTGGCCGTGAAATGTATTTGGTCAGCGCTCCGCAGTGTGGCGAGCGCCTCCGGCCAATCTGATGCCCGTCTCGATGGAACGCAGCGACGCTGGAGGTTCTGTCACGTGGGCTCACCATCCTATCTCTCTCTGTGGTCGCGGCGGTCGATGGCGGATGTCGCCGCTCGCCCTATTTATACCGCGGCCCCGCTAAGCAATAGCGGCCGCTGATTGGCCTCTCGGGACAATTGAAGCGCGGTTGCTCTGAGACGCGTTAGTAAATAAAGACCGGCGGATTGTCCGCGTTGATTTTCGTCACAATTCAGCTGAGGAATTGCACTTAGCAACGAGCAGATGAGGTTTATCTAACATCAGCCAACCACCAACCCCTCCCACCAATCTACATCTCAGCAGAGGGTGAAATCATATCCCATAGAAAGAGGCCTTTTGGCTCATCCCTCTCCTCCTGACAATCACACCCACACTAAGCCCGTTGTTCGGCACTGCGTCCTGATTTAAATCCCACTCTAGCGAAAATAATTCTTACAGATATTTTAAGCCTCTACCTTCCACCCACAATCTCTGCTCATCCACACCAGTAGGCCATGGGAAAGTAAACACGCCAATGCCTCTGCTTTCTGAGAGGGGTAGCTAAATTCGGCATGTCTTCAATTAATCTTCCCAAGTTCGAGATGCATCACAACTTGGCAACCTCTCTGCCAAGGACCGTGAAGGACGGCAGAGGATCGTGGATGTAGCCCAGTCCATCCCGCAGATCAACTTCCCACACTCTGGCATAATTGTGTCCACCTCTATCGTGCTCCCCCCTCAACATCCTCCGCTAAGTGGACAGCAAATCCAGCCCGACCGGTGCGATATATGATTTGTTTTATTAGATATTTACGTGTATGCGTCTGTGATGCTGTTGCAAGTACCATTTTCATTGTACCTGTACCTCGCCGTACTTGTGCATATCAGTATAAACATGTTCCTGCTGATCACCGAGGATCAGCAGGAACCTCATCTCCGAATGTGCGGAGAAAGAGGTCATCGGCTCACACAGTAGGACAACATGAAAATCAGACCAACAAACGCACTGTCCATGGGGAGGCAGATTCTCCATCTATACTAGCCCCATTTGCCCGCGATTGACAATTCCCAATCACTGTACCTTCCCAAACATATTTTCAATTATGGCATTGTACGTGCCTAATCTACCTCCAGATCACCTTAAAGCATTCTATGCTCGCTTTGAGAACAAGGCCAACAGGTTGATGACACCCTCCTCCATTGAAAGCAATTTCACATGCCTTACCGACCACCGCCCAGTGCCTTTGACATCCACCATCATCAGTACTTCGAGAGATTTGTTATGGTACATGCCAACTCCAGTCGATCAAGCAGCGATAATCCACCTGATAATCCACCTGAATAAGAAGGAGACACATGGCAGACTCCAATTCAGCCAATCTGTCTCTCTGCATTCAATACCGTTTTTGTAAACAAGCTCACGGCCAAACACGCGGCACTTGATGTCAGCACCGCCAGGTGCATGTGGATCATCGAGTTTCTGTCCAACAGGCCACAAACAATGTTCTCGAACTTAAATGTGACATTTGACTTTAAATGATATCTTCTATTCTTCTCCATCGCCCTCCGCTCTTGGGACTTCAGAAGAATCAAGGGCCACCTCTTGGGAGTCCTTCTCCGCCATGTCGTTCCGTGCGTCCTGTAACTCCCCTTGCCCCAGACCCTCTCTCAGGTATCAGTGAAGAACATGGTGGTCAAAGGTATTGTTCCGGAAGAACTTTTCCACCAACGCCAGATGGTGCGGCAATATCCAGCTGACTGGCACATTCTTCTGCGCCAGGCCCATCCTTCGAAACACCGGGGACAGATAGAACCTCGGAGGGAATTACACTTGGTGCCCACGTGCCTTGGCTCCACGCTCCGCCTGATGCCGCCGCATAGGTATGCAGCTTCGCAAGTAACTTCCATGTCCCTCTGCCTGCTCCCCGGTCCTCCTGTTGGTGACAGGAAGCCTAAAGGAGGCAGTGGACAGAGAAGAACACCGGCGTGAGGTTGGTGTGTCTGACCGTGATGGCCTTCGATGTGAAGAGGAAGTCTATCCGGGACCAGACTGAACCGTCCGATCTCGATCAGGTGAACCGCGACTGCGACCCACCTGCAGGGTCGTTGAAGGCGTCGCGCAACGGTGCGGCTTTTACCGTCTCTAGAAGGAGCTTGAGGTTGCTGTCCACTCTGTTGTTGGCAGAAGCATCAATGATGCAGTTGAAGTCACCAGCAGAACTATCTGCCGAGGAAACACTTTTCCTCGCAGAGAGTTGTGAGTCTCTGGAATTCTCTGCCTCCGAGGGCGATGGATGCTGGTTCTTGGATACTTTCAAGAGAGAGCTAGATCGGGCTGTTAAAGATGGCGGAGTCAGGAGGTATGTAAGTCCTGGGATGTCAGGACTTTCATATGAGGAAAGATTGGATAGACTCGGTTTGTACTCGATGGAATTTAGAAGATTGAGGGGGGATCTTATAGAAACCTACAAAATTCTTAAGGGGTTGGACAAGCTAGATGCTGGAAGATTGTTCCCGATGTTGGGGGAGTCCAGAACAAGGGGTCACAGTCTAAGGATAAGGGGGAATTTCTTTAGGACCGAGATGAGGAAAACATTCTTTACACAGAGAGTGGTGAGTCTCTGGAATTCTCTGCCACAGAAGGTAGTTGAGGCCAGTTCATTGGCTATATTTAAGAGGGCGTTAGATGTGGCACTTGTGGCTAAAGGGATCAGGGGGTATGGAGAGAAGGCAGGTACGGGATACTGAGTTGGATGATCAGCCATGATCACATTGAATGGCGGTGCAGGCTCGAAGGGCCGAATGGCCTACTCCTGCACCTATTTTCTATGTTTCTATGTTTCTATGTGGAGAAGGCAGGTTCGGGGTACTGATTGGGGATAATTAGCCATGATCACATGAAACGGCCAGCAGCGATGGGAGCTGATGGAGAACGGCCAGCCGCCCGCTTCGCACGAGAGAGGCGTACACATTAATCAGCCGGAGCAGAGAACCCCGCTACATGACATCCACCACGACTTGACGCCCCCCAACCACCTCCCTGACCTAAGTGATGGCGAAACTCCACCCCCGGAGCATCATCCCCGGGCCGGAAGCGCGCCAGACATTGCCACCCCCCCCCCCCCCCCCCCCGACCACACCGACAGTCCGTGGGGCCACCATCGCGCCCACTCCGATAGCAGCGGGGGTGTGGCAGCCCGCACTGCTGCAGAAAAGTCACGTCCGCCTTGACTCTGGCAATGTACTGCAAGGCGTTCACACATCGCGATGTGTTCTTCACGCGGCACACGTTGAATGATGCCAGTTTTAGCTTCATTGTCCTTTAGAAACACTGACCGTCATCTTATCCCTTAATACCCACCGCCTTGGTGAATTGCAGCACATTTTCGGGGCTCAGGCATCCTCAAGGAGGGGAGGGGGGTCTCCGCTGGCGTAACCGGTGTTGACGTCGGCGGCACTCTCCTTGTTTCTGCTGGGGTCTTGGCAGTGGTGGGGGCGTCTCACTCGCCCTAGCGGTGTTGGCCACAGACCCCCTTGTCGCCTGCGTTTATGTGCAGGCTCTTTTAGGGCATGCTCTGCAAGGCAGGCATGCTCCCCCGCACAGGTTGCAGTTCTTGCTGACTTGGCAGCCCTTTGTCTCGTGGCCCTCCAGCTTGCAGTTCTTGCAGACGACTGCACTGCATTGGGCCGCCACATGTCCAGGCTTGTTGCATTTCTGCACAGCCTGGATTGCTCCGCGTAGGTCATGTGCCCTCGGTTCCCACCGATAGCGAACACCGAGGGAGGGTGGATGATGGCTCCCTTCTCGTCCATCCTCAGCTTCGCCTTCACTTGCCGCTTGCTCGTCCAGATCCCGAACAG
>OY740823.1:1637584-1720676 GCA_963514005.1 Raja brachyura | reverse complement strand
CAAAACCATCACCATCGAAACTGATCATCAGTCATTGGTCAGTATTCTGAATAAGTCGACCCACGCTGCCCCGACATGGCTCCAACGAATGCTGATGCAGCTGCAGCGTTTTGACTTCCACACCGTCTACAAGAAGTTAAAGACATGCACATAGCAGCCACCCTTTCCAGAGCACCGCGCACAACCAGCGTACTGCACCTCATCGAACAGGACGAATTCTCAGTCATGAAGGTGTCGTTTGTACCGACGGACCGTTTACGCCGAGTATACGGGTGCGGACGAAACTTTACAATTGCTGTCCACCACCATACGGAACGGCTGGCCCCATAAACAGTCGAACCCCCGCTCGAAATACAACCACATTCCTAGTTCGTGACGAATTAGTGCTGCAGGACGGAAGAATAGTCAAAGGCCACAAGACAATGGTTCCAATCGCACTACCGGGCGAGTACTACAACGACATCCACATGAGCCACCGCGGCACGGAGCCACCCTCCAGCGGGCCCAGAGTATGTTTTACTGGCCCGGAATGACGAAATTCATACGTTAAAAGATCGAAATGTGCGCTATCTGCAACAATCTAGCACCGCACCAGCAGAAGCAGCCTCTTCTACCCAACCAGCTCCTTCCCTCCCTCCGTGGTCATCACTGGCCGCCGACATCTTTGAAAGGCATAGAACACACTATCTAGTTCTTGTAGACTCTTACTCGGGATGGTTCGAATAGACGTACTGCGAACCATTTCCTCTGAGTCTGTGATCGAGAAGCTGCAACGACACCTTACCGTACACTGCTCCCCTGTACGCATTCAGACTGACAATGGCAAGGCAATTTATCAGCCAAGCATTCAATAACTTTGCTACAAGATGGAACTTCCAACGTCACCAGCAGCCCAGTGTTCCCGCAATCCAACGGACTGGCCGAGCGCGCTGTTCGGAGAGCTAAACAATTCATGGAACGTTCCTTACCTGGCAAAAGCCGACGTTTATCTGCACTTGCTCAACCTACAAAACATTGCACGGCACAGCGTTTTTGACTCCCCGGCCCGCCAGAGACACGCCCACCCTTTCCTGTCCTCTCAGCAGCAGCTGCAGTCGCGCCCGAGGCAGTGCAGAAGCAACTGCAGTTCAAACGTGACACACAAAAACAAGTCCAGCAAGCCACTTAAACCACTGGCACGGGGACAATTAGTTCGCCTGCAAACCGACAAAAGACATACCCGGCTGGGGCACATTTACGGCCCTTCCAAAGAACCACGTTCGTATCAGGTCGAAGCGCCCCAAACGCCCAAATGCGATTCTTCCTGCGGAGCACTGGTACGTTGCATTCACCCCTGTCCCGAGAAACCGGGGTGATTTGCCCCACCCCACCTTGCCAGAATGCACCATATTGCTCACTGTCCGCTTTAATATCAAGATACAGAGTCTGGTATAACTTCAAGTCCACCTCTACTTTCTGACGAGTTAAAAACAACAATATTACAGATATTGCAATAATATCCCCTGCAACAATATTACAGATACCTCATGACGTGGACTCTAACCCATTGTACAAATGTCCAGGTTTTTGCCTGGCATTTCCAGATTACGCCACTCCCATGGTCCGGATCTATAACAGTGATGAAACTAAGTACAGGTAGGAGATAGCGAAGTCAGTAACATGGCACCAGGACAAAAAAACACGCTCCGACTGCTAGCAATACAAAGGTGTTAGTTATCAACTTCAGTAACTTCTATTTAAATTTCCCCAATTCCCCTAAATATACCGAGGAGGAAAGGGTTGAGATGTTCGCGATCCTTGGAATTAATATTACCAACAATCTTCGTGGACCAACCACACTGACGCAAATAGCAAGAAAGGACACCAACACATTTACTTCCTGAAGTGTCTGGTAAAATCGGTATGTCTCCAATTGCTCAGGAAATTTCTGAACATGCCCCATAAAAAGCACACTGTCGGAGTGTATCGCAGCTTATTTTGGCAATTGCAAAGCCCAATAATCTGCAATAATTTGCAGAGTTGTAAATGTGCTCCAACCAATCGCAGAAACCAATGCTACCACCAGTGATACACTACCCACACCCCGTGCCCTCGTAAAAGCAACCAACATAATCAAAAGCGTCTCCGATACAGGGCATTCCTTGTTCTCGCTGCTCCCGTCCGCCAAAAGCTACAGAAGCAGGAAAGGGGGCACCCGCTTCTTCTACTGTTTGGTTTCCGAACGGTCCTTCCACAAGACAGGAGTGCGCTATTCACCTTTTCCCCATTGTACGCTGTGAATCTGTGCTCTGTCTATTCAAATTGATTTTGATACGATTGTATTTAAGTATTATATATCTGTTTCATTTCAAAACATTTTTTTAAAAAAGTAACCTTTTCGGTTTAGCGCGGTGCCCCCAATAATAATAAACACAAATCTGCATTCTGCACGATGGTATATTTTTATTTACAGGTTCTGGTGTCCTTGTCGATATAATATAGAAATGTACAGCACTGGGAAATGCATTTCGGGCCCTAATGTCGGGGCGGAACATGGTATCAAGAAATATTAATATTATCTGCTCTCGCATGATCCACATGTTTCATGATTTTGCATGATCCACACCACTCAAGTTTTTGCCTCCCCACGAGCCTACAAAAAAACGCCTCATGAACATAATGCTAACAGTCTCCACCACCAACACTAAAAGAGCGTTTCTGGCATCTGTTAAGCTCCATGTAAAGATTAGTGCCGCACACCTCAAATGCACGTTGTTCTCTTACCTTAACGACATGCCTTCTCGCCTTTGGATTTTCAATATGCTAAAACTTCAAAGCCGTCTCTAAATAATGTAGCAGAGAGCAGATCAGAACGCTGTGGGTGAGGCAGCATTTGTGGTGTGTGTAGACGTGCATTGTTCCCTGATGGGTCTTGTTCCCAGACCTCTTCGTGGTCTCGATACAAAACTCCGTTAGCCTGTTCCCTGCACAGATGCTTCCCAACCCGCGGATATCCCCCCATCAATTTCTGTTTTCCTCGCATTGTTTAGTCTGCTTCAGATCATCTGCCGCAAATCTAACGGAGTCAGATATGGTGAGAAATGCGACAGTGAAAATGAATCGTAAGATTGAAAAGCGAGGCAGGTGTAGGACATCTGACAGCGCAAGAATTGAAGAAAGAAAGAAAAAGACAGAAAACGATCGGTGGAGATGAGTCCATGTTTTCCATTAAGGATTTGATGACACTTAGACATAGAGTCATAGAGTAATCCAGTGTGCCAACTGGCCCTTCTGTCCAACTTGCCCATACCGGCCAACGTGTCCCAGCTACATTAGTACCACCTTCCCGCGTTTGTTCAATATCCCTCCGAACCTGTCCTATCCATTTACCTGTCAACTGTTTCTTAAATAGTGGGATAGACTCTGCTAAATGTTCGGATAGACCCACCTCCTGACGCTCTCTGTTCGCGGAGACAAGCCCGGAAATGTATATGTCACTTCCAGGGGTGACGTTTCAAATGACGGTGCACGCCGCTATTTACTTTGATTCGTTCCTGAGTTTCTGGTTGTCGACCGGGTGTGTTGCTTGCGAGCCAATGACACGCAGCCGATCAGACTGTCACTAAGGTGTAGAACAACATCCGAGTTTAGATTGTTTAGCTACTTCTAATTTTATCATAATGCCAAAACATTCGTCTGGATGGCGTGCTTCAAATTAGCTCTTAATTACTCACTGGTTGAATTTATCGAGTCGCCATTGTGCAATTCGAGGATCCGACACCTGACAACCCCCAGACCCCTGCCCCTTTGGACCATGTCGTAGGGTCATGTTGTCCCATAGACGACAACAAAAATCCCCAGCTGCTCATGTTAAGTCCCACATCATGTAGATGTGCGGTAGTGAAACCGTCACGATATTCAAAATACGATTCGACAGGTGCATTTATAGGAAAAGCGGAACTGCATGTGGGAGAATCGCGGGAAAATAGGACTCGCGTTGACTGGGCATCTCGTTTAGCCGGGGCAAGTTAAGCCACAGGGCCAGATTCAATGCTGTATGACTCTGACTTCTGCGAGTAGTCAGTTAGATGACCAGTGACCTGTACTAAGTGTGTGCTGAACAAGAACATTGACTATTTAATTGAGTATACAGAGAACGAACAGGGATGAATGGAAATGGTTGGATTGTCGGCGTGGGTCGGTGGGTCAAAAACACTGTTTATGTTTTGCATAATATTAGGAATGTAAAAGTGCACGCATTGCTCTCAGTCGGAATTTAACCGAGTTTATCAGCTCAACTCTGAGTTTACTCTGGGTCACCACGTAAATACACGTGTTGGTGCAATTACTGAGAAGCTGTCAGAACCCCGACGTGACACTTGTGATATAGTAATGACTGGTGGGGAAGCCGTCATATGCGACTTGCGCTATACCCGTAAAGATTTAAAATATAGCTTGTGTTGCCCACAGCAATATGAACGTGCTTGCGATACACAAGGGCACTAAATACTGAATACTAAAGAACTGCGGTTCTCCATCTCCGGGTCCTTGTCATTCTCTCCGTTGCTGCGGCCCCGGAGACCCCTGCGGACTCTGGCTATCAGCACATTGGACAGAAGAATCAGAAAGAACGGAATACAAAGGTTTAGAACGAGATGTATGCTAGCACATGCGATCCGTGCAGACGACGTATTGAAGGTAGGTTTAGTGAAGCACTCCCAGGCAAGATTATCAAATTCGTAGCCAGGGTCTATTGTAAAACACCTGGGGATATTTTCCAAACAACCCTGCACTATCACTGCACCGATAACCGCAGCCGCCGTTCTCTCGGTACAATATTTTATTTTCAGCTCGTCACCACAAATGGCGACAAACCGATCGAAGGTGAAGACTACCGTCAGCCAGACAGAGACCGCGGTGGTTGCACATATCACAAATGCGACAGTCGTGCGCACGGGAGTAATCTTCAGAAAAGATTCCGGGAAGCGAATTTCAAAAGCCCCAGTGATGCCGACCGGGAGTTCAGACGCTGCCATGGCCACCAGGTAGCGTGTGATGCACTTGGAGAGAACGCATTTACCTCGATAGAGTATCACTATCGCCAACAAGTTCACTGCAATGGAGAGAATAGATATCACTTACACAAGACAAGGAACATTGTCTGATCGGAACTTTTTCAAACTTGGATGCGTTGACTAAATGGCCTTTAGCCCCGACAAAATATAGAGAATACACCCTTTGGGCCCCGGTGTCCACACAGCTCATCAAACACCAATGTATATTACGTTCACAGCTTTTAATTCTGCCCACATTCATATCAACTGCATTACCGGCCCCCACCCCCAAGAGAGCAGCATCCACTACACTAAATGACATATACAGTAGTTACGGAAACCGTTAATAGTCAGGCCAATTGCATGTGGAAGGAAACAAGAGCAAAGCCAGGAGTAGCGCGGTGCCGGAGGACGAACGATGAAACATTACACACATTTGAGGTGATCACAGGTGATTTGAGGCATCACCCGTAGCTCGCTTCTACTCCTGCACTATTTTCTCCGGCTTCTTTTCCATCTTCTTCTGTTCACTGTAAATATTCCACGATGATCCTGTTACACTTATCGCAAGCCATACGATTCGTGCAGTCTTTAACCATGTGTTATTTCTTCAAACATCCAAAACAGATCCCCTTCTCCTTTAACAAGTTCATCTTTTCTTTGTATTCCTTCTTCTTGAATTTTAGACACCACTTTATCGGATGACCAACTTTGTCACGCCACAAACAAAACCCTTGTGGCTTAATAGTAGATGCATCTCCTTTCCTTTTGCCTTTTGTTTCTGCAGGTATTACAGCAGTGGCAAAACTGCTTCCGTTACGGCGCGATCTTCCCTTTGTCTTAGTAAACGTAGCACATTCGACGTTCGCTGACTTTGGATCTTGAATATTCCCATGGCGCACACTTGACATAAATCGGACTTCCCCGGCTATGAAATTCAACATATTAGGAAACATTACTTCTCGATTTTCACCTTCCTGTATCTGACCTGCTTTACCTCTCCACTTTTCTCTAGGTTTGAAGGGCCGTTTAAGAATAATAGCCTGCATATGACCAGCAACATTCAATTCGTCCATGTGATTGGGTTTGCTCATCGAGTTACAACAACATCTAAAAAATATCGCGAACTCGTGCAATGCCTCCACATCTTCCGCCTTGATAACTGACCAGGCAACGGCCTTCTTCATGTAAGCATTAGCAATTTTCTGTTCGTTTCCAAAATATTATTTGAGCAACACTCTTTCCTTTGGATATCCCTCTTTTGCAGGCAAATGTAGACAATTCTGTTCAATTCAAATAAACATTTTCGTACGTTGCCCACGACGCCGTTAAGATATTCAATTGCTTCTTGAAACCACTGATTGTGCCCTTTGCCGATTTCTCCTCATCCCCAGCGCTCCCTCTTCCTCCTCTTCACCCTCCCTGTTCAATCCGTAGGGTGGTAGAGAGGGAGGGTTGATAGAGACGGAGGGTTAGTAGAGAGGGAGGGGGGTAGAGAGAGGGGGCAGAGAGGGAGAGGGCTGGGGAGGGTGGTGGTGGAGGGGCATGGAGAGGGAGGGCGGTCGAGAGAGAGGGGAGGGGGGTAGAGTGGGAGGGGGTGGAGGGTAGTAGAGTGGGAGGGTAGATGGAGGGGAGGGCGGTAAAGAGGGAGAGGGGCAGAGAGGGAAGGGGTTAGAGAGAGGGAGGAGGGTAGAGGGAGAGGGAGAGGGTCGGTGGTAGAGTGGGGGAGAGGGAGGGTAGAGCGATAGAGGGCGAGGGATGGAGAGGGAGGGGGTAGAGAGGGTGGGAGTGAGGGTAGATAAGGAGGCGACATCTCCCTCCTCCACCTCTCCCCATCTACCTCGTCCACACCCTCCCCCAAATATCCCTCTACCACCCCACTTCCCACCACATCTCCCCCCTCCTCATGTCCCTCATACTCCTCCCTGCACTCACATTCGCTGCCCCAGGACCTATCCAGATAATATAGCAGTGCCAGGGCCTGTAACTTGGCATGGTTCTTGTACTGGGCCCGGCCCTGGTTGCAGACTCCAGCCGCCAGCTCCGCCACCGCCTGGGCTCCAGTGCAGGCACAGCCTTAATCTCCTGGCACGTCCCGGACCCAAGCTCGTCCTTGATACCAGCGGCGGCTTCTTTCTCGGCGGCGGCTTCCAGCTCGAGCACCAGGGTGGGCTCCAGCCAGGGCCCGCGGCATCACCTCGCAACAAGGTGTCGGGCGTCGGGCGTTGGGCGTCGGCAGCCGCTGCTGTTCCTGGTTCACCGCGAGCGCTGGAATGCCCCTCCATCTCCGTCCTGCCTTGCGAGTGCATTGTGACGTCACTCAGGGTTTTCTTTAGAAATGGGGGAGTTTGGGAGCTGATTTTTTTTTTTAAATGGTTTAATGTTATCGGAAATGTAGGTGACAATGAGACGGGTTTATCGCCACGACGGGGAAACATAGAGTAGGATATGTGAAAATGGGAAGGCTGTGCCCCAGCGTTTGGAAGAAGATAGGAAACACGGATTGACACATCGTCGGCACAATCACAAATAACAGGAAAAGTTTTAGTATTATAGAGATACATCTCAAAGCCTCAACTGCTTTCTGTCGTCCATTCCTTGGCCGGATACAACTGAAGTTCATTGAACATAGAACATAGAAAAAATAGGTGCAGGAGTAGGCCATTTGGCCCTTCGAGCCTGCACCGTCATTCAATGTGATCATGGCTGATCATCCAACTCAGTATCCCGTACCTGCCTTCTCTTCATACCCCCTGATCCCTTTAGCCACAAGTGCCACATCTAACGCCCTCTTAAATATAGCCAACGAACTGGCCTCGACTACCTTCTGTGGCAGAGAATTCCAGAGACTCACCACTCTCTGTGTAAAGAATGTTTTCCTCATCTCGGTCCTAAAGGAATTCCCCCTTATCCTTAGACTGTGACCTCTTGTTCTGGACTCCCCCAACATCGGGAACAATCTTCCAGCATCTAGCTTGTCCAACCCCTTAAGAATTCTGTAAGTTTCTATAAGATCCCCCCTCAATCTTCTAAATTCCAGCGAGTACAAGCCGAGTCTATCCAATCTTTCCTCATATGAAAGTCCTGACATCCCAGGAATCAGTCTGGTGAATCTTCTCTGTACCCCCTCTATGGCAAGGATGTCTTTCCTCAGATTTGGTTCCGTCCAGTGGTGTCGCCATCCTGCAGTCGGAGAGGAGGTTACTTTTGAAATCCTTCCACTCACACACTGACCGGTCAAGACATTTCCGTCATTCGTACGGACATCGTCTTGGGATGTTGGATCCTGACACTCGGCCAGTCACACGGTCAGCTGCTTATGCACTTTTTAGTACCATCACCTCCATCATATATCCTGCCCCCAGCACCAGCTTAACTGGGTCCCTTGCTAAGTGCGAGGAATTTACTACATTTTTCACCTGCAAAGTAAAGAACATCAGAACGAATATTTCCCCTCCGATCCGTGACCTGGCTGTCTCATTGGTCCGTTCTTCCAACTTAGACTGTTTCCAACCCGTTACTCTACCTTCCCTTGTAAAACTGGTCACCACCATGAAACCTACCACCTGCCCTTTCGACAGTGTCCTCTCTGCCCATATAAAGGATATCATCACAATAGCCGGTCCCATCATCCTCGCCATCTTCAACAGTTCTCTGGCCACTGGCACTGTTCCTACCTGCTTCAAGCAAAAGGTGGTTCAGCCCCTCCTGAAAAAACCTAACCTCCACCCCACCTTGCCAAGCAACTACAGACCCATTTCAAAACTGCCTTTCCTTTCAAAAGCCCTTGAAAAGGTAACTTTATGTCAACTTATGCCTTATCTTCACCAAAATACTATCTTGGAAACTTTCGAAACAGGTTTCAGGACGCACCACAGCACAGAGTATGCTTTGTTGAAGGTACATAACGACCCACCGCTGACTCGGGCGATTGTGCAATCCCGCTCCTTCTCGACCTAAGCGCAGCATTTGATACCATCTCCGGTACGGGATTGATATTGATGGAACTGCCCTTGCTGGTTCATCTCCTACCTCAAAGGTAGGAGTTTCTCCAAGAACATTGTCAACTCTTTCTCCTCCCCAGCTAGCCTCTGCTGTGGGGTTCCACAAGGTTCCATCCTTGGCCCCATTCTCTTCTCCCTGTATATGCTTCCCTTAGGCCAAATCATTCCGGAGGTGGAATAACAGGGCTAATCATCTCAACCGGTTCTTCACAAATTTGGATTATTGTTTTCCAACAGATGCCATCAGGGGCCGAGGTTCCATTTCCTGACGCGGTGCGTATACTGGATCTCCCGAATTGAAGCGAAATTGCAAACCATGATTGCAAACATAAGTGGTGGGAGAGTTTCGAATTACATTTGAGTTGTACATTCTATCTTTTTTCTACTTCGGAATGTGTAATTATTCAGTCTGTAATGATCTCAGGATGAGACCAGGAATCTCAGGTGTATAATCTGGCCCCTTTGCGTTGCCGGACTTGGTAATATGTGCCCGTGTGCAGTCTTTCCCTCAGTGATGGCTCCCTCCGTATTCTACTTCCTTGACAACATTATTAGAGTGTTCTGTTCGATTAGTTTAGTTTAGTTTAGTAAGTATTTTTTATTTATTTATATAGCACTTTTAAATCAAGTCATGTCGAAGCGAAAGTGCTTTACAGAGAAAAAATAGATTACCATACCTATATAGAATAAAAAAAGAAGGGGAAAAATACACAATACACGATGGGATTCAACATGAATGTCCCCCCAACAGCAGAATTAACACTTTCCACTGTGAGGTAAGGCACCAAAAAGTCTAGTCCTCCTCCTCCTCCAAGTCCACCCGAGCACGGGCCTATTTGAGGCCTCCGCAGCCAGTCACCGCATCGGCTGCCCGATGTTAAAGGCCCACCTGCCGGGAAGATGGAACACCAGCGTCGGGTAAATAGTACTCAGCGGCATGGAAATGTCTGAGCGGCCGCTCCCTCACCGGAAACCGCGGCACCCGAGGTCCTCAGGCCGCGCTGGCTGGAGCTCCGACTCTGGCGATCTAATTAATTGACTGATTAGTTAATCGATTAATTAAATATTTAATTAATCGATTAACTAACGGTTACTTTACTAGCAAGATAAACTGTTACTTTATTAGCAAGATAAGTCTAACATACATGTGCGTTTAGGACTCTCTTACATAAGATTAAATGCTGCTGTTGCTCAGCGAGGATGTTAAGTCGAGCCACCGAACCCCCCCCCCCCCCCCCCCCCCAAGAACCGGAGGAAGGAAAACGAGCAGGCCGAAGAAATGCGGCAGCCAAAGCTCACAGACGAACAGGGACCGAGCGCGCTCACCTTCTACTGGAACCATGTTTGAGTGCGGCTCCTGCAACGGTTTGTGGGCCCTAGGCCACGAGTCTGTCCCACGGGCCCCACGGGCGCAGTCGACGTACTGCGTGGGCCTGTTCGGAACTGGACCGTGGGGGCAGGCGAACGATGCAAAATACCGCAGGACGAACGAGACACAGGCGCATCTCATCTACCAGCAGAGGATCGTGTCCCGAGAAATACGGCACCCAGTAACGACTGGGAGACGTCGGCAACAATGCAAACCAAAGAAAACACAACAAAGAAATAACAATAAATTAATAGCTAAACCCGGCGAGGTAATAACAGTGTAAAAAGTAAAACGGTTAAAACTAACTACAGTGAGCTACCATGATGCGAAGTTCAAAGTGGTAGGAAACTAACAGTTCAATAGGTCCTCTAATTCCTCCAAAACCCACTAATCCCGGTTGATTTCCGGTCAAATTCTTCTAAACCCTTACCATCATATCATTACCCTTACCATTGGGATACTGAGTTGGATGATCAGCCATGATCACATTGAATGGCGGTGCAGGCTCGAAGGGCCGAATGGCCTACTCCTGCACCTATTTTCTATGTTTCTATGTTTCTATATGGGTAATGGAGGAACCAGAACTGCACACATTACCTAAAATACCGCCTTTCCAAAGTTATGTTACATTATTAACAATTCAACCCCAATTTAAGGAAGGCACCCTTGCTGTAACCCATCGGAGGACGAAAACAATTCCAAATTTCGAAAGTGATATCGACCTGACATTGGATGGGAAAGGTTCACCAGGAACGCGACGCAAATGCATCGTGCCCAGACTGCCAAAGAGTTCTTCCTGTAGTTGTTGGGTGCAAATGCCTGAACAGACGATGTCGCTCGATCACTCCAGTGCAATGTTCGTGCGCCCAGTGGTAGTTGGGCAACGAACATCAGCAATGTCACATCTGGTATTCTATTCATGATTTCCGCTTTCCGTCCCTCATGCCAATCTGTGCACCGCACTGCAGGGGTTCCTCGTCTTCCACAGGTTCGGGGGCGGCATCATTCGGGCTCCACACCCCCCCCCCCTCCCCTCATGGAGAGAGGAGGCAGGAAATCAAGGCTGGAGTTTGCCATCTATCCGGCGCCGCAGATCTCCATCGCCGTGGTCGAGCCCAACAACTGGGTGCTGGTCACCCACTGCGCACTGGAGCACACCGACTGCGCCGTCATGGTGGACCATTAGTCCATTTACGACGTGTGTCGGCGGAACCTGGACATCGAGCACCCCACCTACACCAACCTCAACCACCAGTTTGCCCAGATCGTGTCGTCCATCACCGCCTCGCAGCGCTTCGACGGCGCCCTGAATTTGGACTAGACTGAGATCCAAACCATCATGGTCGGCTACCCTCGTATCCATTTCGCGCTCGCCACATACGCACCCCTGGTATCGGCCGAGAAGGCTTAGCACGAGCAATTGTCGCTCGCTTAAATCACTATCGCATGCTTCGAGCGGCCAACCAGATGCTGAAGGGCGAACCACGCCAGGGCAAGTACATGGCGTGCTGTATGCTGTACCGCGGGGACGTGGTGCCCAAGGACGTCAAAGCCGCCATCGTCATCATCAAGAGCAAGCGCATAATCCACCGGATTCAAGGTAAGTTGAGAGTTTGAGGCAAAACCGTGTGTACCCGGTGGAGGAGGAGATAGGCTATGTTTGTCCGATACCTCAGTTGAACGGCACAGCTAGAAATGTTAAATAGCTGTCCCTGTATACATCGACAATAATTGAACAAGGACCTCTCCCACTCTCCCCACTGTGCCCTCACTACTCAACACCACAACGGAATGTAGTCATCCCGTGGGAATGTTCTAACCCGGTCGCAACATTTGCAGGAGACATATTGTCCTTATGAGGGCACAAGGGATGGAGGGGCGTGGGTGGAATTGAAGGAATTCACGTGCTTGGAGACGGTGGGCCGAAATACTTCTTTCTGCCGGGTGATCGGTCAGAAAGAATACTCCAGGAAACATTGGGCTTCTGATAGAGGAGGAAGTTAAGGATTGGAATCATCACTTAATTGTATCGTTCCCCTTTGCAGTGCCCTCGCACGGGCAACAGAGGCTTTGCAGTTCACCCAGAGCGCGATGTTTACACGGCGAATTGGTTGGGAAGAGCTCGCATGTTGACGGGGTTCAGGAATTTAAGTCCAATGCCTGCACTTTCCCTACCTCCGTAGATGGGCATCAACTACCAGCCCCCGACCGTGGTGCCGGGGGCGACCTGGCCAAGGTGCATCCCGTCCTCTGCATGCTGGGCAACACAACTGCCAGCGCCATGGCCTGGACCCGCCTGGACCTCAAGCGAGCTTTTGTCCACTGGTACGTGGGAGAGGGTCTGGAGGAAGGGGAGTTTCAGGACGCGCGGGAGGACATGGCGTCGCTGGAGAAGGTCTATCAAGACTTGGCCCTGGATTCATCCGAACTACAAAGAGCGGAGGAGGAGGGAGAAGAATATATGACATCATATAAAGTCAAATGTAACCTTTCATGTTTCGAAACATTTAGCAGTTAAAAGTTTTAGGAATGTAAAACCAGGTATAATCTGAAATGAATTTACCTGAAAGCAATTTTCCAATACGTGTACATTGTACCCGTTAAGAACACGAAACGGTATTGATAGGAATATGGGCATTGGGGTTCAAATCGATTCGAGTTGTCGCCATATACACAAATACCTCGAGGTTAAGTTACAGTGCAAGACTTGATTACCGGGGCATCACAGTGAAATAGACACAGAGAAATCAAATAAGTGCCAACCGGACGTTAACTGTGGATACAATGTGGCATGTAGATTCAATGTGTATAATATTCCCCTCGTCTCTTGCACTCCAAAGGTCATTACGTATATGTGAAACACCGTGCACTTTCCCATCAATACCTGCCCCAATGTGCCACGATGCACGTCCTGTCTGTCATTCCAACAGCACTGAACGTCATGGGCAGGAAGAAAATGAGTGTGACTCGGGCCGCAAGTGACGGCGGTTCTCAGAGGGATCCAGTGTGGTACCCACGACGTAACGCACGCTGCCAGCGACATCATTCCGTCCCACAGTGCTCTGTTCAATCGTTCAATCTGAGAATGTGCAACATTGTCCTCTCGGAAATATAGCCCCAGATCGGTTAATCCTTTCACACTTACAGGGATTGTGAATCGAGGTTTTGAATGGGGTGTTCAGTATTGTAATCTGATTTATAACTGTACTTCATTAGTACATCTTTAAACGCCATTGAAGCAGTTCCGCCGTCCAACCTGTCACCTCTTTTCCTGAGTAGCTCCGCTTCTGGACTCTAGTTAGTCAAGTTATTACAGTAATTAACTATCCTCATTGATTGCTGTCTGTTGAACAGTAAGTCGACGATCCACATGCAGTGCTGAATTCAAATACCACGTGTGTGCCAATGAGCTTGGTATTGAATGTAGAAAGCGAGAGTGGTGGAGTGGTCTGCCTTAGGTATCCTTAACTAGGTATTGCAGTGATAAGTGTAGACCCAAGTGGAGGGCTTCAGCCGCGGACTTGTTATGTCGGTACGCGGATTGCCGTGGAAAATCGCTGCTTTGTAGAATGGCGTTGGCATATGCCATAAATAGTCTCTCGAAGCCTTCATGATGGTGGATGTCAAAGGTACTGGACGGCAGTCAGTAACGCATGTGAAATTGCTTTTCAATGGAGGAGGGAGAGAATAAACATTTCCGTGAACAATCTCGCTCGTTGTACCGCGCAGTTTCGAAGGAAGCAGACAGAGACTCCATCCGGGCCAATTGCTTTCCCCAGGATCACCCTCAGGAAGGCCGATCTTACCTCTCCAACAGTGATCAGGTGAACAGGCACACTCGAATCTGACGGGATGGATATCATCGACCTGCTGGCCGTGTGGTTATTTTATTTTGATATGCACAAGTAGGTTGAGGTACAGGTACAATGAAAATGTTACTTGCAAAAGCATCATAGTTTCCTATACCCAGACGTCTCATAAAACAATTCATAAATCGCTGAGAAATCCTAAAAGAGAATAAAAAGACAAACGGTACGAAGATCATGATCATTGTGCAAAATACCATCACAATACAAGTCGCAAGAGGGGCGGGTAATCGGCTTCTGTAAAACCCTATCCTCCACCCCGGTGTGTGGGCGACGGGTCGAATATGGGTTGAGTTGATCGGGATGCGGAGAGATTAAACTGCGGGTTAGTATTAGATTAATCGGCGGGGACACGATGTACCCAGGGCCAGTTTCCGTGCTTCATGGTGCTGGAATGAATTACAGTGATCAGAACAACTCGTCCGGGTAAAAAACCTACCAGATCTCAGCTGTCTCCGCTGATTTTTCGCATGGAGCGAGCGACTCTTTCCTCCCCAACCCACCTCATTTGGACAGATATATGGATAGGAAGGATTTGTTGGGCTGTGGGCAAAAACAGAGGGAAGTGGGAATAGACCAGTATCCTAACTTGGTCGCCATGGATAAGGTGGCTCGAGAGGCCTTGGTTCCATGCTGTACAGTCCTTTGACTCTATGACGTAATTCCCTAGCCTTCTCTGAGATGGCCATTCGAGAGCTCGCCCTCATACCACTTGAATGGGATAATGTCCCTGCCTACCCGCCTCCCCCTAAGCGCGTGACACGTTAGGGCCGATTTATCTGTATCATATATGGATGCTTCCTGAAGGGTTCTCTAAGCGGCTTTAAAATAATGGTCTCCACACTTTAGGGAAGAGGTGACCGCATAGGAGAGAGCACAAAGGGGATTCGTCGGAATGTTGCCCGGAGTAGTGGTGCGTGGTGGTGTCGGCTACCCGCATGGCATCCAACCAGAAGAGGGACACATCGGTTCCTCATCCGCATCTTTACCTTGCCCCCAATCATGCACGTCTTCCACTAATAGTAATCCTGTTCATTGACTCTTTGTGCTCGCAATTATTGGGGAACGGGGTGGGGTCGAAAATATCTATTACAATTTGGTAGGGATAGGTGAACCGGCTTCTAGAACAGGCGCAGACGTCTCGTGTGCGTAAGCTGTAATTGTGAATATTGTATACCTGTTCGTTTCCTACGCGAGTATATTTCAATCCAGGTCGGGTGCCAGATCGGCGCTGTATTGCCTGTAGCACGGGATCCAGCCGGATGGACAGATGCCCACCGCCAAGACCATCGGAGGCGGCGACGATTCGTGCAGCACCTTCTTCAGGGAGACGGGGACGGGCAAGCAGGTCCTGCAGGCCGCGTTTATCGACCTGGAACCCACGGTGATCAGTAATTTAGAATGGCGGGCGATTGTCTCAAAACGTCCCCCATCGTGGCGGAATGGGCATGTCTGATATGTTCTGCATGGTGCCAAACCCTGTCTTGCCATGTGGGATGGGGCGTATGTGTGGCGCAGGTTAATTCTCTATTTTCTGCTCCCCTCCCCCAACAGATGAGGCAATGACCGGAACTTACGGGTAGCTCTTCCACCCCGAGCACCTCATCACCGGAAGCTATGTCCGGGGCCACTGCTGCATCGGCAAGGAGATCATGGACTTAGTCCTGGATCGAATCCGAACGGTGGTAAGTTAATTCGCAAAAGAACGTCAGATAATACATTCGTTACCTACCGCAGTTCCGGGGCCAGCTTCCTGTCACGGAGCGCTCCTTGTATTTATATTGTGTACCGATCATACCTTCCAACTTTCCCCTTCCAACTTGACATTTCCACCACGGAAAAGATGTTCGGAAAAATGATACCCTACCTATGCCTTTCATATTTTACATCATTATATCAAGTCTCCCCTCAAACTCCCATGTTTCAGAGAAAACAATCCCAATTTTCCCAGCCTTTCCTACCCTCGAATCGATGAAGCATTCTTTCTAGTAATATTCTTCTGCACCCTTGTCTAAGCTTCGAGGTCCTTCGCGGAAGGCGGAAACCAGAACTGCATTATACACTCCGAATGATGCCAAACGCGAATTTTATCACTTTATTTACACTTCCGCGCAAATTTAAGGCACTCGTGGGATGCCAACGGCACCTAAGTCTTCCGAAAGCCATTTGGAGAGGTGCGTTGGGTCAAATGGAGACAAATAGGACGATCCCTGACTGCCGACTTATTTTTGATGTACGTGTTGAGTGGAAATGAAGGAACGATCTCGTTCGTTCATCCCTGAGCAACCCACTTGTGCCCAACCGCAGTGGTAGCGAGGTAGCTCACGAACGCCATATGCGCTCTACTAATCACGATTTCCGCTTTGCTTCCCTCAGGCCGACAAATGCACCGGATTCCAGGGGTTCCTCATCTCCCACAGTTTCGGTGGCGGCACCGGCTCGGGATTCACCTCGTTCCTCATGAAGAGACTCTAAATCGACTACAGCAAGGATCCAAGCTGGAGTTTTCCGTCTACCCGGCGCCGCAGATCTCGACCGCCGTGATCGAGCCCGTGAAGTAGCTCGGTGGCTGAGCGGCCGCCGGGCCGGGCCGGACAGCGGAACCAGCCGCCACCTTCGCTCCTTCTGCCGGTTCCCGTTCACCTCTGGCAGCTCTCCGTCTAAAAACCTCTCTCCTGCCGCTCGCTGCCCTCACTCATGTCTTTA
The DNA here is from genome assembly GCA_963514005.1 of Raja brachyura. The sequence goes on along the minus strand of OY740823.1, from coordinate 1,703,698 downwards.
AATTCCGACAGCGAATTACTCGGCTGTGGGTATTTAACGATTTGCAGGAAGCCGCTGACATGAGTCGGCGAACGGCAGGTGACAGATGTCCCGACGGAGAGCACTGCCAGAGGTGAGCGAGCCCGCAGAACGCGCTGAAGTGGCGGCCAGTTATCTTGTCGGATCCCGGTGGCCGCTCGCAGCTCCCCGAGCTGCTTCTATCCCCAGCTACAGTGCGTGGCTTCGCGCCCGGAGAGCTGCGGTAGCGGTGAATGAGTGAGTGAGTTACTGGCAGTATCCCCGACACCCTCCTTCTCAACACTCGTGCCCTCCCCACAACTTTACCCCTGGCACAGACTATCCACACGCTGTGAAAGGAACTGTTCCCCCAATTGGTCCCCTGAACAAGTGTTGTCATTCAATAAGATGACAAACATAGAAACATAGAACATAGAAACATAGAAATTAGGTGCAGGAATAGGCCATTCGGCCCTTCGAGCCTGCACCGCCATTCAATATGATCATGGCTGATCATCCAACTCAGTATCCCGTACCTGCCTTCTCTCCATACCCTCTGATCCCCTTAGCCACAAGGGCCACATCTAACTCCCTCTTAAATATATCCAATGAACTGGCCTCAACTACCCTCTGTGGCAGAGAATTCCAGAGACCCACCACTCTCTGTGTGAAAAAATTCCTTCTCATCTCGGTCCTAAAGGATTTCCCCCTTATCCTTAAGCTGTGACCCCTTGTCCTGGACGTCCCCAACATCGGGAACAATCTTCCTGCATCTAGCCTGTCCAACCCCTTAAGAATCTTGTAAGTTTCTATAAGATCCCCTCTCAATCTCCTAAATTCTAGAGAGTATAAACCGAGTCTATGCAGTCTTTGTTCATAAGACACTCCTGACATCCCAGGAATCAGTCTGGTGAACCTTCGCTGCACTCCCTCTATGGCAATAATGTCCTTCCTCAGATTTGGAGACCAGAACTGTACGCAATACTCCAGGTGTGGCCTCACCAAGACCCTATACAACTGAAGTAGAACCTCCCTGCTCCTATACTCAAATCCTTTTGCTATGAAACCTAACATACCATTGGCTTTCTTCACTGCCTGTTGTACCTGCATGCCTACTTTCAATGACTGGTGTACCATGACACCCAGGTCGCGCTGCATCTCCCCTTTTCCTAATCGGCCACCATTTAGATAGTAGTCGGTTTTCCTATTTTTGCCACCAAAGTGGATAACCTCACATTTATCCACATTATACTGCATCTGCCAAACATTTGCCCACTCACCCAGCCTATCCAAGTCACCTTGCATTCTCCTAGCATCCTCCTCACAGCTAACACTGCCCCCCAGCTTAGTGTCATCCGCAAACTTGGAGATATTGCCTTCAATTCCCTCATCCAGATCATTTATGTATATTGTAAATAGCTGGGGTCCCAGCACTGAGCCTTGCGGTACCCCACTAGTCACTGCCTGCCATTGTGAAAACGACCCGTTAACTCCTACTCTTTGCTTCCTGTTTGCCAGCCAGTTCTCTATCCACATCAATACTGAACCCCCAATGCCATATGCTTTAAGTTTATATACTAATCGCTTATGTGGGACCTTGTCGAAAGCCTTCTGGAAGTCCAGATACACCACATCCACTGGTTCTCCCCCATCCACGCTACTAGTTACATCCTCGAAAAATTCCACAAGATTCGTCAGACATGATTTACCTTTCGTAAATCCATGCTGGCTTTGTCCAATGATTTCACCACTTTCCAAATGTGCTGCTATCCCATCTTTAATAACTGACTCTAGCAGTTTCCCCACTACCGATGTTAGACTAACTGGTCTGTAATTCCCCGTTTTCTCTCTCCCCCCCTTCTTAAAAAGAGGGGTTACGTTTGCTACCCGCCAATCCTCAGGAACTACTCCAGAATCTAAAGAGTTTTGAAAGATTATCACTAATGCATCCACTATTTCCGGAGCTACTTCCTTAAATACTCTGGGATGCAGCCTATCTGGCCCTGGGGATTTATCGGCCTTTAATCCATTCAATTTACCCAACACCACTTCCCGACTAACCTGGATTTCACTCAAGTACTCCTTTGACCTGCGGTCCCCTGCTATTTCCGGCAGATTATTTATGTCTTCCTTAGTGAAGACGGAACCAAAGTAGTTATTCAATTGGTCCGCCATATCCTTGTTCCCCACGATCAACTCACCTGTTTCTGACTGCAAGGGACCTACATTTGTTTTAACTAATCTCTTTCTCTTCACATATCTATAAAAACTTTTGCAGTCAGTTTTTATGTTCCCTGCCAGTTTTCTTTCATAATCTATTTTTCCTTTCCTAATCAAGCCCTTTGTCCTTCTCTGCTGGTCTCTGAATTTTTCCCAGTCCTCTGGTATGCTGCTTTTTCTGGCTACTTTGTACGCATCATCCTTTGCTTTGATACTATCCCTGATTTCCCTTGTTATCCACGGATTCACTACCTTCCCTGATCTATTCTTTTGCCAAATTGGGATGAACAATTTTTGTAGTTCATCCATGCAGTCTTTAAATGTCTTCCATTGCGTATCCACCGTCAACCCTTTTAGAATTGATTGCCAGTCAATCTTGGCCAATTCACGTCTCATACCCTCAAAGTTACCTTTCCTTAAGTTCAGAACCATTGTTTCTGAATTAACAATGTCACTCTCCATCCTAATGAAGAACTCGACCATATTATGGTCACTCTTGCCCAAGGGGGCACGCACAATAAGACTGCTAACTAACCCTTCCTCATTACTCAATACCCAGTCTAAAATAGCCTGCTCTCTCGTTGGTTCCTCTACATGTTGATTTAGATAACTATCCCTCATACTTTCCAAAAAATCCTCTTCCTCAGCGCCCCTGCCAATTTGATTCACCCAATCTATATGTAGATTGAAGTCACCCATTATAACTGTTTTGCCTTTGTCGCACGCATTTCTAATTTCCTGTTTTATACCATCCCCAAATTCACTACTACTGTTAGGTGGCCTGTACACAACTCCCACTAGCGTTTACTGCCCCTTAGTGTTTCGCAGCTCTACCCATACTGATTCCGCATGCTCCAAGCTAATGTCCTTCCTTTCCATTGCGTTAATCTCCTCTCTAACCAGCAACGCTACCCCACCTCCTTTTCCTTTCTCTCTATCCCTCCTGAATATTGAATACCCCTGGATGTTCAGCTCCCAGCCTTGGTCACCCTGGAGCCATGTCTCCGTGATCCCAACTATATCATACTCATTAATAGCTATCTGCACGTTCAACTCATCCACCTTATTACGAATACTCCTTGCATTGAGACACAAGGCCTTCAGGCTTGTTTTTACAATGCTCTTACCCCTTTTACTTTTCACCTTGCTCCCTATTGCTTCCACCCTCGTTTTACACCCACCTGCCTCTCTGCTCTTGTACCCATCCCCCTGCCACATTAGTTTAAATCCTCCCCGACAGCAACTGATTCAACTATTCCCTGTACTCCCGTTTTTCCCACCATCTCTCCATCTGCCATCACGCTTCACCCTGCACCCCCGCCCCCCTACACCCATTCAGTAATTCAGAATAAAGGAGACTAGGATGTCTTGGGCAAATTGAATTGTCGCAACTTTAATTTATTTATTTATTTAACGGAGGGAAGAATCTGCGCATGCGCGGTTTAATTTTTGTTTAAAGCCGATTGACTGCCTACCCTGAGTAATTACTCACGGCACGTGCCTAAAGTACGGTGAGGTGCAGGTATAGGGAAAATCTTGCATGTCGCTGCTTCAGAGGCACATAGATCCCGATAACACTGGGCATCCTCTATTACACCAATTATACATATATTATTAATAAGTGCTACAAGATAGGTATTAAAAAACAGGATTGGAAAAAGGGTGATCAAGGCAGAGCTGTTAATGTTGAATATATGGATTTCAGCAAAGCGTTTGACAAGATTCCACATGGTAGGCTGCTCTGGAAAGTTAGATTGCATGGAATCCAATGAGAGATTGTTGAATGGATATACAGTGGCTTGCAAAAGTTTTCATACCCCTTGAACTCTCTTTCTTGGGATCCTGTACCAACCTGATTTTCCCAGTCTAACTGCATATTGAAATCCCCCATCACCACAGTGGCATTACCTTTGTTACATGCCAGTTTTAACTCCTGCTGCAACTTACACCCTACATCCTGACTACTATTTGGTCGTCTGTAAATAACACCAATTAGTGTCTTCTTACCTTTACAATTCCTCAACTCAATCCACAGTGACTCTACCTCGTCAGTCCCCATGTCTTCCCTCGCAAGGGACTGAATTCCATCCCTCACCAGCAGAGCTACCCCCCCCCCCCCCTCCACTGCCCACCTGCCTGTAATTTCTATGGGATGACCCTGAATATTCTATAACCCTGAATATTAAGTTCCCAGGCCCGATCCTCCTGCAGCCACGTCTCAGTAATCCCCACATTGTCATATTTACCAACCTCTAACTGAGCCTCAAGCTCATCTACTATGTTTCTTATACTTCGCGCATTCACATACAATACCTTTACTTCCTTACGCATCTCACCTTTCACATCGATCCCTATTACACTTGGCCATACTCTCCTATCTCTTTGTGATCTTCCTTTCCCGTTAATTCTGGGGTCATTAACCACCCCTTTACTCTCTTACCCTTAAATTCCATCCTCGACTATTCCATTTGACACCCCATCCCCCTTATTCAGTTTAAAACCACCCGTGTAGCAGTGGCGAACCTGCCTGTCAGAATGCTGGTCCCCCACCTGTTAAGATGCAATCCGTCCCTTTTGTACAGTTCACCCTTACTCCAAAACAGATCCTAGTGATCCAAGAATCTTAATCCCTGCCCCCTGCACCACGTTCCTCAGTCACACATTCAGGTTCCGTACCTCCCTGTTCCTGCTCTCGCCTGCACGATGAACTGGAAGCAAACCGGCGATAACAACCCTGGAGGTCGTGCTTTTTAGCATTTCTCCGAGCTCTCAAAATTCACGCTGCAGAATATTCATCCCCTTCTTTCCGACATCGTTTGTGCCGAAATGCACTACCACTTCCGGCTGTTCACCTTCGCCCTTGAGGATTTTCTGCACTCTGTCCGTGACATCCTGGATCCTGGCACCAAGAAGGCAGCACACCATCCTCAAATCCTGTTTGTTGCCGCAGAAACCCCTGTCCGTACCTCTCACAATGGAGTCTCCGACTACAACGGCGTTGCCTGACCTTGGCCTCTTTGGGTTCGGCTCACCATCCCATGTTGCTTCGCAAGCCAGTCCGCCGCTCAGTGTGTTAACCTATACTGTCCCGACAGCTTCAAAGTGGGGGAACCTGTTCACAAGAGGTACAGCACCCGGGGACCTTTGCATTCCAAGTTTCCTTCCCTTTCTCACTTTTACCCACTTTCTCTCTTCCAGTACCATAGGTGTAACAATCTTACTGTAGGACTTGTCGAGGACGAACCTGAGGTCATCCACTTGGTTCTCCAGTTCCCCAATACGGTCCTTCATGAGCTGTACCTGGATGCACTTCTCACATTTGTAGCAGCCAGAGGCACCTGCAGTGTTCTTGCCCTCCCACATACTGCGAGCATCACACTGAATCAGCTTGCCTGACATCTCGTTCTTTCGTCTCTCCCTCTCCACCGTTTTGCGTAGCCTCCTCGCCGAAGACTCTCGAGCCAACGACTCGCCCCTTTCTCACAGGGCACTTCACTCACAAGGCCGCTCCCTCGCTGCCGCTGCGTAAGAGCCGTCTTGCTCATATTGACTGATAAATTGCCTAATATACGAATTTACAAACCAAATTCCTCAATTTAAAACTGCTTTCCCCCTCTGACGCACTTTTACCTCTCCTCCTACTCGGGCTAGAGCCAATCGGCTATTACAGAATTCATTACAGACACGTTATTACATAATTTATTTTAACGGCAAATCAATGCTCTTAATATGGAGTATACGTTCTGTAGTTATTTACTGAGCAACATTCACAACTATACATTAGATTTATCCAGGTTCTACTTCGACAATCGGTCATGTACTTCACATATTTGGTCAGGAGATATTTCAGTCGTAAATTTAATGTTAATTCTGAAGTGGGATTATAACTCCTGCTGCAACTTACACCCGACATCCCGACTACTATTTGGTGGTCTGTAAATAACACCAATTAGTGTCTTCTTGCCGTTACAATTCCTCAACTCAATCCACAGTCACTCTACCTCGTCAGTCCCTATGTCTTCCCTCGCAAGGGACTGAATTCCATCCCTAACCAGCAGAGCTACCCCCCCCCCCCCCCCCCCCCCCCCACCGCTGCCCTTCCTCAGATGGTGATTGGATCTGGACGCAGACTAATACCTCTGTAACTAAAACTGGTCAAACATATTTTCCATTTGATTTAATTGTATTAATTTTGGTATATTAATGTTTAAAATCCATGCGTTGACGGAATCATATTTTACAGCCCATCTGTGATCCATAACCCGAAACCTAACTGTAACCGGTCGTCACCCGCAGGGCAGCATACGTCAGCGCGTGACAGGGCGCACGACATGATTAGACAGCCAGATGTCGCCCCTGGATTTTGAACATTCGAAATTCCAGAGGTGACAGGGAGTCACCGCGCGTCACTACACGTGACCCGACAACGACACGACAACTCCTTTTCTTTTCAGGCTGTCGCCGAAAATGTCACCCATGTGGGACAGGCTTTTCGCGCTGCGAAACCTGAGGGCAAGGATTTCGAAGCCAGCGTCGGCGGCAAACCTCTCCCTGGCCAGGTTCTTGATCGCCTCAGGCGCGAATCCGCATTGCTCGACGAGACTGTCCAAACCCGAGCAGGCTCGGGAGAACCAGCAGCTGTGGTCGGAGTGCAAGCGCCATAACCCGGCACCAACTTGCCGCTTGAGCGGCTCCTTGGGGCGACCTGCTGCTGCTTCCCGTGGCGCTGCTGGCATGGCTACTTGTGCACCCTAGGATGCTGCTGGCGTGGCGACTGGTGCTTCCTGGGGCGCTGCTGGAGTGGTTACTTGTGCGCCCTTGGGTGCTGCTGTTGTAGTTACTTGTGCGCCATTGGGTGCTGCTGGTGTAATTACTTGTGCACCCTGGGGTGTTGCAGGCGAGGCTGCTGTTTCTCCCTGGAGTGCTGCTGGTGTGGTTACTTGTGCTGGGTGCCGGGTGCTGCAGCCTCTGTACCCTCTGCTAATTGCCCCACTTCTGACGTTGCTGCTCCCTTTGCCGGCCCCTGATGCTTGACGCCCCCGCCGCTGGAGCCGGGCAGCAGTCGCTGGTGGCCGCCGCTCCCCGCACGAACTCGCATTTCTGCCGGCACATGGCCAGCGAGTCGGTCCCGAGTTGCCACTTGTAGCTGGAGCGACGCACAATGTCAGGCGGGAGCCCCAGCTGCCCGCTCTGCTGGGGGCTGCCGGAGGCCAGGTAAATCTGCATGCGGCTGCTGGCCCCGCTGCCGCTGCCTTCCTTGGAGGCAGAGCTGCCCAATTAATAGGGCTCCACTTTGCACCCCCTCGCCATCTGGCTCTTCGAGTGCTTGGCCTTGTCGGCTGCCAGTCTCTCCACGGCGCTCTGCCGACCCCGCTTGTCCCACTCCATTTGACTGCGGAGGTAGCAGGGACACTTGGTGCTCCCCTCAGGCGGCATACTTGCTTGGGGCGCGATCTCACATTTTTCACATACGCGAAGAAGCAAAGACCAGGACTTCCATGAGCAATGACAGGATGTCTGCAATTGCCTTAATCCACATTGACTATGACTTTGCCCATAACTTGGACAAAGTCGTGATTTGATTTGCGCAGTTACATTCTTGGAAAATGGAACTGGAAAACATGATTTATGGCTAAATGGCAATATATGCAGGCGTGCCATGAGTGCCCGTCGCCTGCATCACTACGCAAGGGCTTCCATGAGCAATGACAGGCTGTCAGCACTCGCCTTAATGCACATTCACTATGACTTTGCCCATGACTTGGACAAAGTGGTGAGTAGGTTTGCTCAATTACATTATCGGAAACTTGAACTGGAAAATGTGATTAATGTCTAAATGTCATTATATGCTGGTCTGCCAAGAGTGTTGTCAAAGCCTTTGAGAGCAACCCTGAACTGCCTGCTAACTCCTCACACGTTGGCAGCCCAAACAGGGCACTGCAAGAAGAGGTAGAAGTCGGGCTATCAACATCAGTGTACTAGCTGCGGAATAACACAGGCTTTGGACAGCGTTAATGAACTAAGGACTGCCATTATATTTACACCTACATCAGGTGCCCCTACTGTTAGCGAAACATGCTTTGACAGCATTAACAAACTGAGGACTGCCATGCTGGATAAACTGGTCTGAGGTGCTATATTCGTGGAATCAGGGATGGCATATTGACTAAGGCCAACGAATGCCTTTGCATTTGGTAAATGGCAATATACATTCAGGAGCACCTGAATTATTTTGCAGCATCATGCCAGCATGCTGAGTGCTGAGTGACAGTGAACTAAGAACTAATTCCAGTCATGCTAGTCAGCGTTGCTCAACAATAGTATCACTGGGTGATTCTTTAAAATTCTACTTCCCATGCTGCTCACCTTTATGTGACATTTACCAGGTGCACCTGAATGATTATGCAATATCATGCAAGCATGTTTGATTGTTTGGTAAACTATATGATGAATTGTGAAATTGATGTTATGTTATTATATATTTTTATGTTATGGAATCAAAATCAAGAATTATAAATTCATATTTCAAAAATGATTTCACGATCCAGCAGTACTGATTTTCAATATTCCATACTAATATTTGGGATTAGATGAGGTTGCATGCAAAATGCTGATTTTCAAACATCCAGTTTCTGTGTAGCACGTTCTATTGCATTTATGTGAGAAATGCCGACTTCTCCAACAAAATAGTAATTCTCAGCCATCAAAATACAGAAATGCCATGTGAAACTTAGCAGCTCTGCAATTATTCGCAATCACGTTATGTTTGGGAATTCAAAATGTGATTTGTGATCCTGTTTATGAGTCATCATGATACTAGAATTTGTTATAATAGTGTGACAGTATAATGGGTTAGTTTGAAAACTGTCATAGTAATGCAAATGCACCATTTAGTTTGACTTCAATTTTCATGATGGAAATTGAAGTCGAACTAAATGTTGTATTCACATCACTATTTCATGTTGAAGTTGATGTGGTGTGAAGTTGTTAGGTCAGGAGGACCATTAAAGGTGCACTGCACACACGTACACGGTCTAACAGTAACAGGCAATCAAATCAATACACAAAACATTTTCTACAAAAAGGTTTTCTTTACTGCAAAAACTTACAGTATTTTATTTTCAGTTTTTACATGCTCCTTTATAACATTTCACATAACATTTTACAACAGTACAACTTGATTATTAAAACATGGACAATCATTCTTGATTTTAAAAAAATGGATACAACAATGACCCCAATCATCCCATTCCATTCCCTCAAACACAATTATTTCTGAAATATTGATAATACATTTTGTGCAAAAATGCATCAAAATAAAACTCAGAATGCACTAGAGAGCATCTAAAACCTGAGAGCTTTCAGGGCCCTTAAGCGGGCCCTGGAACCCGGACGCGAGGGGCTTCCCGCATGTGATGTGCGCTGTGTGCACATTATTTCACATAACATTTTTGTAATCCTGTCATGCCACCCCCCTTTGAAAAGCTTCCCAAACATCCTAAACCCGCTATACACCATCTGCTAATATGTTGTGATTTGCCGTATAAACAGAGATTAAGTGACGTAGACTGAGATCTCTGCATTCTGGAGAGTGAGATATTCGGTGGAAACTTATAACAGTTGTACAGGACACGACAGAATGGATTCCACAGCCAGGATTCATGCAGCGAATATGAGTTCAGCTATTTAGGACCCGGCCCAGCAAATATGTTTTCACGCAGAATGTGTTGATCGATATGAATTATCCAGAAACAGGGTTATATTACACAGAGGGATAACGGTGCCTGGAAAGCGTTGCTGATTGGGTGGTGGCGGCAGACACGATAGCAAGATGATTTTACGATACAAGGATACAAGTACGGCAGACAGAAATAGAGTATAAATATAGTGCTGAATATAGTGTTACAGCTGTTGGGGAAATGCGGTTTTTAAAAATTGAATGACTGATACGGGGTAGGCTGGAAGATCGAAAATGCAGAGTTAGCTGATGAGAAGTCTGTTCATTGGTCTAATAGCAACTGGGATGAATCTTTTCCTACATCTGATAGTACACGCTTCCATGATTTTGCATCTTCTGTTCGTCAGCTAATTTGGACCAAGCTGAGCAAACATGTCTTCAAACAGTTGGTAGTGAACCCCGCCCAGTGGAGCTGAGTGCGATCAAAATTTCAATCAAGGTGTATTGAGATAGGCAGGAGGTTGGCCGCGGAGTAGAAGGCGGCAAATGGTAATGACAGAGAGGCCCGAGGGGCCGAATGGCCTGTTCCCGCCTCTACTGATATTCCTTCGATTGCAGGGCTGACTGAGTGATTTAATTGCTGGAGATATCATTGCAGGGGACAAGTAGGAAGTCCCTGTGCTTGGGGATCTGACTCAGTGAGGGGACGGTGTTTAAGATGAGATGACAATGCCCGTTATCTATTGTGACCAGCATTTGACCCCCCCCCCCTTTTAGACAATGCAGCCAATCAGCGCCCGTCCGCCGCTGACTTTGTTTACATGGCACCTAGCAACCATTCTCCCGACCGACCAATCAGACGACGGGCTTCCCCAGACTGACGGGGTATAAGTAGCGCGGCCGGCGATGTCAGCCAGTCATTGTCGAGGGCTGCGGTGATCTCCGAACATTATGGTGGGTTACGTGTTAGAACTCTGAGGACCACCGTGTTCCATGGAGACATACGGCTGATTGGTGAACGGGATCCCTCTGTGGGTGGCGTGCACCAATCAGAGAAAAGCTAGCTGTGCCGGGAGGCCCGGTTAATACAGGGACGTGCACACAGATCGGGTGGTTTTATTAGGACAGCTCTGGGTGGTGGAGGTTTTATTTTTAGGGTAGGAAGGAGCGTAAGGAGGGAATGGATGGTATGCGCCCGACAGCAATCGGTTGACTTTAAGCACCAACCCACTTCCTCCATCTCTCAAACCGATTTATCCACATCTGGTACTAATCCCGTGTTTCTTCCATCTCCAGCGCGAATGTATTTCAGTTCACGTCGGCCAGGCCGGGTGCCAGATCGGCAACGCTTGCTGGGAGCTCTATTGCCTGGAGCACGGGATCCAGCCGGATGGCCAGATGCCCAGCGACAAGACCATCGGAGCCGGCGACGATTCCTTCAACACCTTCTTCAACGAGACGGGGGCGGGCAAGCACGTCCCGCGGGCTGTCTTTGTCGATTTGGAGCCCACGGTGATCGGTAATTTGGAATGGCGGGCGATCATTTGGCCGGGTTTGCTTCAAAACCCCATCGTGCCGGGATGGGGGTGTCTGACGCTGGTTAATTCTCCGTTCTCTGCTCCCCTCCCCTATAGACGAGGTGCGGACCGGTACCTACCGGCAGCTCTTCCACCCCGAGCAGCTCATCACCGGCAAGGAGGACGCGGCTAATAACTACGCCCGGGGACACTGCTCGGTCGGAAAGGAGATCGTGGACCTTGTGCTGGATCGCATCCGGAAGGTGGTAGGTGAACTTGCGATAACGTTTCCCAGAATTTCTCTATAACTACCGCACTCCCGGGAATGTGTTTCTGTCACAAGCACAATATGGGAACTTCTCCTACTGTTCAATAAAAGCTACGCCCAGTCCACCTTCTCATTTGTTCCGCGTGAGCAATCTACCAGATCAATACACCTCGCATATGGTGTCCTCTCACCCTCCGACGTAGCGGAAAGGAAACAATCCAAATTTCCCCATCTCTACGTGGGGCTAAATTCCTCCAATCCCGGTTGATTTCCGGTTACATTCTTCTAAACTCTTACCTTCCTATCTTTCCTGTAGTGGAGCAACCAGAACTGCACACAGTACCTAAAATACCGCCTTTCCAAGGTTAATTTACATTATTCACACGTCAACACTAATTTCAGGTAGGCGTCCCTTGCTGTACCACATCGGAGGCCGAATAACTTTCCAAATTTCGAAAGTGATTTCGAACTGACAGCCGAATCTTCATGCGCCCAGTACTCAGCTTGCCGAATACTCGGGCAACGAACATCAGCGATGTCACATTCGGTATTCTATTCATGCTTTCCGATTTCCTTCCCCCAGGCCGACCAGTGCACCGGACTGCAGGGGTTCCTCATCTTCCACAGTTTCGGCGGCGGCACCGGCTCTGGCTTCACCTCCCTCCTCATGGAGAGACTCTCCGTCGACTACGGCAAGAAATCCAAGCTGGAGTTTGCCATCTACCCGGCGCCGCAGATCTCCACCGCCGTGGTGGAGCCCTATAACTCTGTGCTGGTCACGCACTGCACATTGGAGCACTCCGACTGCGCCTTCATGGTGGACAACGAGGCCATTTACGACGTGTGTCGGCGGAATCTGGACATCGAGCGCCCCACCTACACCAACCTTAACCGTCTGTTGGCGCAGATCGTGTCGTCCATCACCGCCTCGCTGCGCTTCGACGGCGCCCTCAACGTGGACCTGACTGAGTTCCAAACGAACTTGGTCCCCTACCCGCGTATCCATTTCCCGCTTGCCACCTACGCGCCCCTGATTTCGGCCGAGAAGGCTTACCACGAGCAATTGTCTGTCGCGGAAATCACCAACGCCTGTTTCGAGCCGGCCAACCAGATGGTGAAATGCGACCCCCGCCAGGGCAAGTACATGGCGTGCTGCATGCTGTACCGCGGGGACGTGGTGCCCAAGGACGTCAACGCCGCCATCGCCACCATCAAGAGCAAGCGCAGCATCCAGTTCGTGGACTGGTGTCCGACCGGGTTCAAGGTAAGTTAAGAGTTTGAGCCAAAACCGTGTGTGCCCGATGGAGGAGGGGATGGGCTATGATCGACACATAATGTCCGACACATTAGGGGAACGGCATAGCTAGAAATGTTAAACAGACGTCCCTGTATTAATCGACAATAATTGAACATGGACCTCTCCCTCGCTCCCTACTGTGCCCTCCCTACTCAATACCCCAACGCAACATAATCATCCCATGGCAATGTTCCCACCGATCCGAACATTTGCAGGAGGCATCCTGTGCTGATGATGGCAAAAGGGATGGAGGGGCGTTGGTGGATTTGAAGGAATTCATGTGCTTGGAGACGGTGGGGCGAAATTCCTCTTTCTGCCGGGTGATCGGTCAGTAAGAATACTCCAGGAAACATTGAGTTTCTGATAGGGGAGGAAGTAAATAATTGGGTTCATCACTTAATTGCCTCGTTCCACTTTGCAGCGCCCTCGCACGGGCAACAGAGGCTTTGCAGTTCACCCAAAGCACGATGTTTACACGGCGAATGGGTTGGGACGAGCTCGCATGTTGACGGGGGTCCAGGAATTGAAATCCAATGTCTGCACTTTCCCTACCTCCGTAGGTGGGCATCAACTACCAGCCCCCGACTGTGGTGCCGGGGGGCGACCTGGCCAAGGTGCAACGCGCCGTCTGCATGCTGAGCAACACAACCGCCATCGCCATGGCCTGGACCCGCCTGGACCTCAAGTTCGACAAGATGTATGCCAAGCGAGCCTTTGTCCACTGGTACGTGGGAGAGGGTCTGGAGGAAGGGGAGTTCCAGGACGCGCGGGAGGACATGGCGTCGCTGGAGAAGGACTACCAAGAGGTGGCGCTGGATTCATCCGAACTCCAAAGAGCGGAGGAGGAGGGAGAAGAATAGATGATATTATTTGAAGTCAAATATCACCTTTTATTTTAGAGAATATTTAGCAGTTAAAAGTTTTAAGAATGTAAAACCAGGTAATAATCATGAAAATGAAATTCATGTGAAAGCGATTTTCCAATGCGTGTCCATTGTACCAATTAAGAACACGAAAGGGTATTGACAGGAATACGGGCATTGGGGGTTCAAATCGATTCTAGTTTATTGTCATCTACAAAAAATGCCTCGTGGTTCAGTTACAGTGAAAGTCTTGCTTTCCGGGGCAGCACAGCGAGATAGACACAGAGAAGACAGAAAAGTGCCAACCGGGCGTTAACTATAGATACGTAGTGGAAACTGCATGTAGATTCAATGTGTATAATATTCCCCCCCGTCTCTTGTACTCCAAAGGTCATTAAGAATATATCAAACATCGTTCATTTCCCCCTCAATACCCCCCCCCCCCCCCCCCCCCCCACCAAATGTGCCACAATGCGCACCCTGTCTGTCTTTCTAACAGCACTGAACCTCATGGGCAGAAAGCAAATGAGTGCGAGTCGGCGGTGGTTCTCAGAGGGATCCAGCAGCGATAAGCCGTGCGTGGTACCCACGACGTTACGCATGCTGCCAGCGACATCATTCCGTGCCACAGTGCTCCACGTTCAGTCAGATAATGTGGAACATTGCCTTCCCGGTATTTTCGCCCCGGATCCGGTAATCACTTCATAATTGCAGAGACTGTGAATCGAGGTTGCGACTGGGATGTTCAGTATTGTAATTCTGATTTATAGCTTTATTTCATTATTACCCCTTTGAACGCCATTGAAGCAGTTCCAACCTGTCGCCTCTTTTCCTGAATAGCTCCGCTTCAGGATTCAGGTTAGTCAAGTTATTAATTTAAAGGACGAATTGTCACCTATACTCATTGATTGTCGTCTGTTGGACAGAAGGTCGACGGTCCACATAAACGGACAGTGCTGACTTCCAATGCTAATTGTTTGGCCACGAGCTTGTTTGCGATAATGTAATTGAATGCAGAAAGAGAGGGTGACTGAATAGGAGTCTGCCATAGGTGTGCTTATCCAGGCATTGCAGGGTTGAGTGTATGACCAGGGAGAGGGCATCAGCCGTTGACCTGTTGTGGCGGTAGGCGGACTGCAGTGGATTATCGATGCTGGGTAGACTGGAGTTAGTATGTTACATAACTAGCCTCTCTAAGCATTAATGATTGTGGATGTCAAAGCTACTGGAAGATAGTCAGTAAGGCATGTGAAATTGCTTTTCAATGGAGGAGGTAGAGAATTAAAAAATCCGTGAACAATCTCGCTTGGTGCTCCGCGAAATTCTTATGGAAGCTGACAGAGACTCCATCCGGGCCAGTTTCTTTCCCCGGGATCACCCTGGGGAAGGCCGATCTTACCTCTGCAGCAGTGATCCTGTTAACAGGCACATTCACGTCTGACGGGATGGATATCATCGACCTGTTGACCTTGCACTTACTTTATTTTGATATGCACAAGTACGTTGAGGTACTGGTACAATGGAAATGTTACTTGCAACAGCATCACGGGCTCATAAACTCAGACATCTCATTAAAAAAAATCATAAATCGTACAGGAATCCTAAAGACAAACGGTACGAAGAACATGACCAATGTGCAAAACACCATTACAATACAAGTCGGTTGTTGTGCAAGAGGGGCGGGTAATCGGCCTTTGTTAATCCCCTCCTGCACCCCTGTGTGTTGGCGACTGGTCGAATCTAGGTTGAGTTAATCGGGATGTGGAGAAATTAAACTGGGTTTTACACCGTGGGCCTAACATCGAAAATGTATCTGGAATTTTACTTTCGTGACGCATGTCTGGTATCTGCTTGAAATTTGGCATAGATTTAGATATAATTTAGATAGAAGGAATTCATAACTCGTCATGCCAAAAGTTGCACATTAAATTTCAAGGTTGCGCAAGTCGTTCCATTGTTTAAAAAGGGTTCAAAGAATAAACCTAGCAATTGTAGACCTGTTAGTTTGACGTCAGTGGTGGGGAAATTAATGGAAAGGATACTTAGATATAATATATAGAAGCATCTGGATAAACAGGGTCTGATCAAGAACAGTCAACGTGGATTTGTGCCTGGAAGGTCATGTTTGACAACCTACTTCAATTTTTTGAAGAGGTTACTAGGGAAATTGATGAGGGTAAAGCAGTGGATTCAGATTCAGATTCAGATTCAATTTTAATTGTCATTGTCAGTGTACAGTACAGAGACAACGAAATGTATTTAGCATCTCCCTGGAAGAGCGACACAGCAAATGATTTGAATAAATAACAATAAGTGTCCGGGGGGGGGGGGGGGGTGATTGGCAGTCACCGAGGTACGTTGTTGAGTAGCGTGACAGCCGCCGGAAAGAAGCGGTTCCTGGACCTGCTGGTTCGGCAACGGAGAGACCTGTAGCGCCTCCCGGATGGTAGGAGGGTAAACAGTCCATGGTTGGGGTGAGAGAGGTCCTTGGCGATGCTGAGCGCCCTCCGCAGACAAAGCTTGCTTTGGACAGACTCAATGGAGGGGAGCGAGGAACCGGTGATGCGTTGGGAAATTTTCACCACCCTCTGCAATGCCTTCCGGTCGGAGACAGAGCAGTTGCCATACCAAACTGTGATGCAGTTGGTAAGGATGCTCTCGATGGTGCAGCGGTAGAAGTTCACCAGGATCTGAGGAGACAGATGGACCTTCTTCAGTCTCCTCAGGAAGAAGAGACGCTGGTGAGCCTTCTTGATCAGAGTTGAGGTATTGTGGGTCCAAGAGAGGTCGTCGGAGAGGTTGACTCCCAGGAACCTGAAGCTAGAAACACGTTCCACCTCCGTACCGTTAATGTGGATGGGGGTGTGCGTGCCGCCCCTGGACTTCCTGAAGTCCACAATGAGCTCCTTGGTCTTCTTGGAGTTAAGGGCCAGGTTGTTGTCAGCGCACCATGCTGCTAAGTGCTGGACCTCCTCCCTGTAGGCCGACTCATCGTTGTTGCTGATGAGGCCAATCACCGTTGTATCATCTGCATACTTGATGATGGTGTTAGTACCATGTACAGGTGTGCAGTCATAGGTGAAGAGGGAGTAGAGGAGGGGGCTCAGCACACAGCCCTGTGGAACGTCGGTGTTCAGGGTGAGGGTTGAAGAGGTGTGCTTGTCTAACCTAACAGACTGGGGTCTGTTGGTTAGAAAGTCCAGTATCCAGTTGCAGAGGGAAGGAGCGATGCACAGATTACCGAGATGTTACCGATGCACGGATGTTGTCTATATGGATTTCAGTAAGGCCTTTGACAAGGTTCCCCATGGAAGGTTGGTCCAGAAGGTTCAATCTTTGGGTTTTAATGGCGGAGTAGGAAGATGGATTTAACAGTGGCTGAATGGGAGATGTCAAAGAGTAATGGTGGATGGCTGTTTGTCAGGTTGGAAGCCGGTGGCCAGTGGGGTGCCTCAGGAATCTGTGTTGGGACCACTGTGGTTTGTCATGTACATCAATGATCTAGATGATGGGGTGGAAAATTGGATAAGTAAGTATGCAGATGATACTAAGATAGGTGGTGCTGTGGATAATGAAGCAGATGTTCAAGGTCTACAGAGAGATTTGGGCCATTTGGAAGAGTGGGCTGAAAGATGGCAGATGGAGTTTAATACTGATAAGTGTGAGGTGCTACATCTTGGCAGGACAAATCAAAATAGGATGTACATGGTAAATGGTAGGGCATTGAGAAATGCTGTGGAACAGAGGGATCTAGGAATAACTGTGCATAGTTCCCTGAAGGTGGAATCGCATGTAGATAGGGTGGTAAAGAAAGCTTTTGGTGTGCTGGCCTTTATAAATCAGAGCATTGAATATAGTAGTAGGGAGGTAATGTTAAAATTGTACAAGGCATTGGTGAGATCAATTCTGGAGTACGGTGTACAATTTTGGTCGCCTAATTATAGGAAGGATGTCAACAAAATAGAGAGAGAGTACATAGGAGATTTACTAGGATGTTGCCTGGGTTCCAGCAACTAAGTTTCAGAGAAAGGTTGAACTAGTTAGGTCTTTATTCTTTGGAGCGCAGAAGGTTAAGGGTGGACTTGATTGTGGTCTTTAAAATGATGAAAGGGAAAGACAGAGTTGACGTGGATAAGCTTTTCCCATTGAGGGTAGGGAAGATTCAAACAAGAGGGCATGACATGAGAATTAAGGGACAGAAGCTTAGGGGTAACCTGAGGGGGAACTTCTTTACTCAGAGAGTGGTGGTTGTGTGGAATGATCTTCCAGCAGAATTGGTGGAGGCAGGATCGATTCGAACGTCTAAAAGTAAAGTGCATAGTTATATGGACGGGAAGGGAATGGAGGGATATGGTCTGAGTGCAGGTAGATGGGACTATGGGAAAATAAATGGTTGGCACGGACTGGAAGGGCCGAGAAGGCCTGTTTCCGTGCTGTGATTTTTACATGGTTATATGGTTATATGGTTAATTAATTAAGTTAAAAAGTTAGCGTCATCTAGTGGCCAATGCTCATATTAGTTTATGGAAGGCTAATTCCGTGCTGCGGTCTATATAAGCCATATATATACACACACATAAAATCATAGAATCATGGAAACTAGGTGCAGGAGTATGCCATTCGGGCCATCGAGCCTGCACTGCCATTTGATATGATCATGGCTGATCATCCAACTCAGTATCCTGTACCTGCCTTCGCTCCATACCCCCGGATCCCTTTAGCCACAAGGGACACATCTAACTCCCTCTTAAAGATAGCCAATGAACTGGCCTCAACTAGCTTCAGTGGCAGAGAATTCCACAAGCTCACCACTCTGTGTGTGAAAAAAGATCTTCTCATCTCGGTCCTAAAAGACTTCCCCCTTATCCTTAAACTGTGACCCCTTGTTTTGGAGCTCCCCAATATCGGAACAATCTTCCTGCATCTAGCCTGTCCAACCCCCCAAGAAATTTGTAAGACTCTATAAGATCCCCCCTCAATCTCCTAAATCCAGCGAGTACAAGCCGGGTCTATCCAGTCTTTCATCATATGGAAGTCCTGCCATCCCAGGAATCAGTCTCGTGAACCATCTCTGTACTCCCTCTATGGCAAGAATGTCTTTCCTCAGATTAGGAGACCAAAACTGTACGCAATACTCCAGCTGTGGCCTCACCAAGACCCTGTACAACTGCAGTAGAACCTCCAAGCTCTTGTACTCAAATCATTTTGCTATGAATGCCAACAGACCATTCGCTTTCTTCACAGCCTGCTGCACCTGCATGCCTACTTTCAATTATTGTGTACCATGACACCCAGATCTCGTTGCATCTCATCTTTTCCTAATCGGCCACCATTCAGATAATAATCTACCCTCCTGGTTTGCCGCCAAAGTGGATAACCTCACATTTATCCACATTATACTGCATCTGCCATGCATTTACCCACACACCCAACCTATGCAAGTCACCTTGCAGCCTCCTAGCATCCTCCTCACAGCTAACTATGCCCCCCAGCTTCGTGTCATCCGCAAACTTGGAAATGTTGCATTCAATTCCCCCATCCAGATCATTAAAATATAATGTAAATAGCTGGGGTCCCCGCACTGAGCCTTGCGGTACCCCACTAGTCACTGCCTGCCATTCTGAAAATTACCCGTTTACTCCTACTCTTTGCTTCCTGTCTGCTAACCAGTTCTCTATCCACATCAATACTGAACCCCAATACCGTGTGCTTTAAGTTTGCATACTAATCTCTTATGTGGGACCTTGTCGAAAGCCTTCTGAAAGTCCAGATATAACACATCCACAGGTTCTCCCGTATCCACTCTACTAGTTACACCCTCAAAAAATTCTATAAGATTCGTCAGACACGATTTACCTTTCATAAATCCATGCTGGCTTTCTCCAATAATTTCACCGCTTTCCAAATGTTCTGCTATCCCATCTTTAATAACTGACTCTAGCATTTTCCCCACTACCGATGTTAGACTGACTGGTCTGTAATTCCCCGTTTTCTCTCTACCCCACCCTTTTAAAAAAGTGGGGTTACATTAGCTGCACTCCAATCCACCGGAACTACTCCACATTCTAAAAGGTTTTGAAAAAGTATCACAAATGCATCCACTATTTCTGGGGCTTCTTCCTTAAGTACCCTGGGATGCAGCCTATCTGGCCCTGGGGATTTATCGGCCTTTAATCCATTCAATTTACCTAACACCACTCCCCGGCTAACCTGGATTTCACTCAGTTCCTCCATCTCATTTGACCCCCTGTCTCCTGCTATTTCCGGCAGATTATTTATGTCTTCCTTCGTGAGGACAGAACCAAAGTTGTTATTCAATTGGTCTGCCATATCAATTCACCATTTTCTGACTGCAAGGGACCTACATTTGTTTTAACTAACCTTTTTCTCTTCACATATCTACAAAAACCTTTGCAGTCCGTTTTTATGTTCCGTGCGAATTTTCTTTCATAATCTACTTTCCCTTTCCTAATTAATCACTTTGTCCTCCTCTGCTGGACTCTGAATTTCTCCCAGTCCTCAGGTAGGATGCTTTTTCTGGCTAATTTGTGTGTTTCATCTTTGATTTTGATGCTATCCCTGATTTCCCTTGTTATCCACGGATGCACTACCTTCCCTGATTTATTAATTTGCCAAACTGGGATGAACAATTGTTGCAGTTAATCCATGCAGTCTTTAAATGCCTCCCATTGCATATCCACGGTCAACCCTTTAAGAATCACTTGCCAGTCTATCTTGACCAATTCGCGTCTCATACCCTCAAAGTTACCTTTCTTTAAGTTCAGAACCCTTGTTTCTGAATTAACAATGTCACTCTCCATCCTAATGAAGAACTCAACCATATTATGGTCACTCTTCCCCAAGGGGCCACGCACAACAAGACTGCTAACTAACCCTTCCTCATTACTCAGTACCCAGTCTAGAATAGCCTGCTCTCTCGTTGGTTCCTCCACATGTTGGTTTAGAAAACTATCCCGCATACATTCCAAGAAATTCTCTTCCTCAGCACCCCTGCCAATTTGATTCACCTAATCTATATGTAGATTGAAGTCACCCATTATAACTGTTTTCCCTTATTAGACGCATTTCTAATTTCATGTTTGATGCCATCACTAACTCCACTACTACTGTTAGGTGGCCTGTACACAACTCTCACTAGCGTTTTCTACTCCTTAGTGTTTCGCAGCTCTAGCCATATCGATTCCACATCCTCGAAGATAATGTCCTTCCTTTCTATTGCGTTAATCTCCTCTCTAACCAGCAACGCTACTCCACCTCCTTTTCCTTTCAGTCTATCCCTCCTGAATATTGAATATCCCTGGATGTTCAGCTCCCAGCCTTGGTCACCCTGGAGCCATGTCTCCGTGATCCCAACTATATCATATTCATTAATGACTATCTGCACATTCAACTCATCCACCTTATTACGAATGCTCCTTGCATTAAGACACAAAGCCTTCAGGCTTGTTTTTACAACACTCTTACCCCTTAAACAATTATGTTGAAACGTGGCTCTTTTTGATTTTTGCCCTGGATTGTTCTGGCTGCCACTTTTACTTTTCACCTTGCTCCCTATTGCTTCCACCCTCATTTTACACCCCTCTGTCTCTCTGCTCATGCTCCCATCCCCCTGCCACATTAGTTTAAATCCTCCCTGACAGCACTAGCAAACACTCCCCCAAGGACATTGATTCCCTTCAAGCCCAGGTGCAGACCGTCCTGTTTGTACTGGTACCACCTTTCCCTGAACTGGTTCCAATGCCCGAGAAATTTGAATCCTACCCCCTTGCACCATTTTTCAAGCCACGTATTAATCTGCAATATCCTCCTATTTCTACTCTGACTACCACGTGGCACTGGTAGGAGTCCGGAGATTATTACCTTTGAGGTCCTACTTCTAAGTTTATCTCCTAGCTCCCTATGTTCACCTTGTAGGACCGCATCCCGTGTTTTACCTATATCGTTGGTGCCAATGTGCACCACGACAGCTGGCTGTTCACCCTGGCCCCTGCAGAATGTCCTGCAGCCGTTCAGTGACATCCCTGACCCTTGCACAAGGGAGGTAACATACCATCCTGGAGTCTCGTTTGCGGCCACAGAAACGCCTATCTATTCTTCTTACTATTGAATCCCCTATTACAATAGCTCTTCAAAATCTTCTTTCTCCACTCCTGTGCCGCAGAGCCACCAATGGTGCCATGAACTAGGCTGCTGCTGCCTTCCCCTGATGAGCCATCTCCCCCAACCGTATCCCAAATGGTATATGTGTTTAGGAGGGAGATGACCGCAGGGGACTCCTGCACTACCTGCCAACTGCTGCACTGGCTAATGGCCACCCGTTCCCTTTCTGGCCGCTTAACCTGCGGTGTGACTAAATCACTGTACGTGCTATTCACGAGCTTCACAGCATCGTGGATGCTCCAGTATGAATCCAACCGCAGCTCCAATCGTTCAATGCGGTCTGCCAGGAGCTGCAGCTGGACACACTTCCTGAAAATGTAGTCACCAGGGACATCGACCATATCCCTGATCTCCCACATGTTGCAGGATGAGCAAACCATGGGGCCGATCTCAAATGACATGGCTTGCCCCCAAATTAAGTCAACTCACTCACACTATAAAAATCCTAACCCTTTAATCTAACCTTTACTAAAAGCACTGTACCCTTTAGCTCACTGAACCCTTTAGCTCACTGTACCCTTTAGCTCACTGTACCCTTTAGCTCACTGACCCTTTAGCTCACTATACCTTTAACTCACTTTACCTTTAACTCACTGTACCTTTAGCTCACATTACCTTTAGCTCACTGTACCTTTAGCTCACTGAACCCTTTAGCTCACTGAACCCTTTAGCTCACTGAACCCTTTTGCTCACTGAACCCTTTAACTCACTTTACCTTTAACTCACTTTACCTTTAGCTCACTTTACCTTTAACTCACTTTTCCTTTAGCTCACTTTACCTTTAGCTCACTTTACCTGTACTTTACATGCTCACATTCATACATACATACACACATATACATACATACACACATCAAAGGTTAGTTTATTGGCCGCATACACCAATTGGTGTAGTGAAATGCTTCTTGGCAAGGCAGCACTTAAAAAAGAATACAGACATAACAATAATAAAGAGATTTAAACATGAAAAACATCCCCCCCACAATGGTTTCCATTATGAGGGAAGGCACAATGTCCACTCCCGTAGTCCCATGTCCACCCATAGTCGGGCCTATTGAGGCCTCTTCAGTCGCCTTCACGGAGGCCAGATGTTCCAGGCCGTTCTCGCAGGGTGATGGTGCTCCGTCGTCGGGAGAATCCTCTCAGCGGCTTGGGACACCTGGAACGGCCGCTTCCTGACCGGAGTCCGCGGCTTCCGAAGCCAACAAGGCAGCGCTGGATGGAGCTCCACCACTGGCTCCCGATGTTCAAGTCAGCGCCGCCGCCCGTAGCTGGCCGCTACACAGACCCGCAGCTCCGCGATGCTTTTTCATGGCAGTCTCTGCTCAGCGGAGTTCCAGCGCGGCGACCCAGGCAAGGCATCGCCCGCTCCGCGATAGCGCTCCAGCGCTGTGCTGCCGCCGTAGCCGAAGTTCTGCGTGGTCCCCTCAGGAAACGCCGCTCCAGGCCCGCTGGAAGGCCGCGAGGACGGGTCGAAAGTGCAGCCCGGAGAAAAGCTGCCTCTCCGACCAGGTAGGGACCCTGAAAAGTAGTTTCTCCCTCCACCCCCCACTTAAAAAAGATTAGAACTCCAAAAACAAAACCTAAAATTCACTAAAAATAAAAAAGAGTGAAAAACAAATAGCTGCAGGCTGGGCAGCCATACCATACAGGACGGCGCACTCTATATATATATATATATACATGTATGTATGTATGTATGTATGGATGTGTGCATGTGTGTATATATATGGTTTAAATATATATATATAATTAAAGGTCTCATCAACCACTTCCTGTCTGCGCAGTATATTGATTTTAGGAAAACCGTTACCATATATCGCTATGATTTTTGGCCATCTTACTCTCAGTCCTCCTCCGCTGAGCAGGTCCCGAGGTTTTTTCCATCGATTAAAAATAAAAAAGTTATGAGTGTTTAAAAATCCTTGTGATCCACCCGCCTGTAAATCACCGCGATGAAGGTAACGCCCCTCCGGGGGGGGGGGGGGGCATGACTATAAAACCCTGGATGCCTGGACGTCACTCAGTCACTTTGCACGATTGCGAGGAAGAGGCCACGGCTCTCCATCGCGCGTGCGTGCGTGTGTGTGTGTTACTAGCCCTTTGCAAACGAGTCCCTTTGGCCTACAACAGCATGCTAGCGTCCCAGAAAGTCACCCTCCCCCACTGGCTAACATTATTCGAATTGGTGGAGATGTGCACTTTTGTGTTGGGGGACCAGCCCTCCCGTGTGATGCTGGATATTGTGGGCCAAATCGACTCTTCGGGTGGCAGCTCAGTCACTCAAGCCTGAGATGCTGGCAGCTCACTCACGGCTGGTGCGCTGGCAGTTGACTCACGGCTATTCCCTGAAATTCCTTTTCAAGCAGGGTGCAAGGCCACCAAACTCAAATGCAGTTTCCTGCAATTTCAAGCAGGGTGCAAGGGCACCAAATTCAAGTGCAGTATCTTAGCACTTCAAGCAGGGTGCAATGCTACCGAATTCAAGAGCAGTTTCCGACCACTGCAAGCAGGGTGCAAGGCCGACGCATTCAAGTGCAGTTTCCTGCCACTTCAAGCAGAGTGTAAAGGCAACCAAACACAAATGCAGTTTCATGCCACTTCAAGCAGGGTGCAAGGCCATCAAATTCAAGTGCGGTTTCATGCCACTTTAAGCAGGGTGCAAGGCCACCAAATTCAATGGCAGTTTCCGATCACTTCAAGCAGAGTGCAAGGCCACCAAATTTAAGCGCAGTTTCATGCCACTTCAAGCAGGGTGCAAGGCCACCAAATTCCAGTGCAGTTTAGTACCACTTCAAGCGGGGTGCAAACCCTGAAAAAAAAAAACCTGGATGCCTGGACGTCGCTCTGTCACTCTGTAAGATTGAATGGAAGAGGCCACGACTCTCCCTCGCGCGTGCGTCCATGTGTGTGTGTTACAAGCCCTCTGCAACCGAGTCCCTTTAGCCCACAAGAGCATGCTAGCGCTCCGGAGAGCCACCCCCCCCCCAACCCACTGGCCAACAATATTCGAATTGATGGAGAGGTGCACTGTTGTGTTGGGGGACCAGCCCTCCCGTGTGATGCTGGACATTGTGGCCAAATGGATTCTTGGGGAGGCAGCTCAGTCACTCAAGCCTGAGGTGCTGGCAGCTCACTCACGGCTGGTGGGCTGGCAGTTGACTCACGGCTATTCCTTGAAATTCCTTTTCCAGCAGGGTGCAAGGCCACCAAATTCAAGTGCAGTTCCATACCACCTCAAACAGGGTGCAATACAAGAGCAGTTTAGTATCACTGCAAGCGGAGTGCAAGGCCACCAAATTCAAGGGCAGTTTCATATCACTTCAAGCAGGGTGGAAGGCCACCAAATTGAAGTGCAGTTTCATGTCACTTCAAGCAGGGTGCAAGGCCACCAAATTCAAGTGCAGTTTCGTCCACTTCAAACAGGGTGCAATGCCACCAAATTCAAGTGCAGTTCCATTCCACCTCAAACAGGGTGCAATTCAAGTGCAGTTTCATATCACTTCAAGCAGGGTGGAAGGCCACCAAATTGAAGTGCAGTTCCATTCCACCTCAAACAGGGTGCAATACAACCAAATTCAAGTGCAGTTTCAGACCACTTCAAGCAGGGTGCAAGGCCACCAAATTCAAGTGCAGTATCTTACCACTTCAAGCACGGTGCAAGGACACCAAATTCAAGTGCAGTTCCATGCCACCAAGCAGGGTGGAAGGCCACCAAATTGAAGTGCAGTTTCATGCCACTTGAAGCAGGGTCCAAGGCCACTAAATTCAAGTGTAGTTCCGTCCACTTCAAGCAGGGCGCAATGCCACCAAATTCAAGTGCAGTTTAGTACCACTTCAAGCGGGGTGCACGGCCACCAAATTCAAGTGCAGTTTCATGCCACTTCAAGTAGGGTGCAAGGCCATCAAATTCAAGTGCAGATTCATGGCACTTCAAGCTGGGTGCAAGGCCACCAAATGCAAGTGCAGTTTAATGTCGCTTCAAGCAGGGTGCAAGGACACCAAATTCAAGTGCAGTTTCATGGCACTTCAAGCTGGGTACGAGGCCACCAAATGCAAGTGCAGTTCCATACCACCAAGCAGGGTGCAAGACAACCAAATTCAAGTGCACTTTCATACCATTTCAAGGAGGGTGCAACGCCTCCACATTTCAATGCAGTTTCATACCATTTCAAGCAGGGTGAAACCACCATAAA
The DNA here is from genome assembly GCA_963514005.1 of Raja brachyura. The sequence goes on along the minus strand of OY740823.1, from coordinate 1,677,481 downwards.
ACCACCATAAAACCACACAATCCCCTACATAAACACCACAATCACGGTTCAGTAGACATTCAGTGCGTTCCGTTGATTCACAGCTCAGACTCGTGGCCTCTCCCTCCCCCATCTTGCAGAGACTGAGCCACACCCGCACTTCCGGGTTTTATCATCCCTCCCCCTCCCACCGGAAGGGGCGTGGCCTTCATGGCGTGATTGACAGGAGAGAGGTTCTCAAAATTTTTTTACACTAATAACACTTTTATTTTCCATTGGTGGGATGAATCCCCTGCAACTGTTGAGCGGAGGGGGACTGAGGAAGATGGTCAAAAATCAGAGCCGTAAGTGGTAGCGTTTTATCTGTAATCAATACACAGTGCATACAGGATGTTGTCGAGTTTAGAAGTTGAATCATGTGCTATATTTCAAACCAACCACCACCAACATCCATTTGCTGTGCTTTATTTCAAACTAACCACCACCAACAACCATTTTATGTGCCTTATTTCAAACCAATCACCAGGAACAACCATTTGCTGTGCTTTATTTCAAACCAACCACCAACAGCAACCATTTGCTGTGCTTTATTTCAAACCAACCACCACCAACAACCATTTGCTGTGCTTTATTTCAAACCAACCACCACCAACAACCATTTGCTGTGCTTTATTTCAAACCAACCACCACCAGCAACCATTTGCTGTGCTTTAATTCAAACCAACCACATTTTCATTTTCAAACCACATTAGGGCACACAAGTTCACTAAAGCACACTCACAGTTTAGTGGACATGTGTTCAGTGTTATTCACACCTCAGACTGAGAAACGTGACCCTCTCGCTCCCCCATCATGCAAAGACTCACTGAGGCACTCAAAACTTCCGGGTTTTAAAATCCCTCCGGAAGGGGCGTGGCCTTCAGCAGAGAGGATCTCAACTTTTTCTAAACACTAATAAGTGTTTTATTTTTCATCGATGGGTAAAATCCTCTTGACCTGCACAGCGGAGAGGTACTCTGAGTAAGACGGCTAAAAATCATAGCCGTGAGTGGCAGCGTTTTTCTTCTAAAATCAGTATACAGATCAACAGGAAGTGGTCAAGATCAGAATTTTAGTAATATATGTATATATATGACGTGAATATGACTGGAGTTATATACAATTATATAATTATGTTATATACAAATTATATAATGAATATAATTGTGAGTGTGTCTGTTAAGTGAGAATGCCGCAGAGGTCCCGCGTTTCACCGGCTACTGAGCCCGCCTAATTAATGGGTGAGTGCAGATCCTGTGCATCCCATCGTTTACTGAACCCCACTGACTGCCAGTATGCAGAGTGCGGTCACGGACATAGTGGGACTGGGGCAGTGCCAGGCTGTGGGAAAGCTAAGGCATCTTATACTGAGAGGAAAATGCCTAACCCTAACTCGCCCCCCTCCCAGAGCTGCCCACGGATGGACCTGGAGCCGCTTTGGTACCGGCTCCGGGCTCCGTACGTGTGGCCACCAAGTGCGTCCACCTCGACCAGCATCATGGTGATGATGGTGGGAGCAGCACTGCCCTGCACGCTGCCCGGGCCGCCATCAACACGCCCACAGCACCGTCTCCGTCAGTCCACCCACTCGCTCGCTGCAACACCGGACGGCCAACAGTTCGACCGACCCCCCGCAGCACCTACTGGCCTATCGACAGCCCGACCGACCCCTCGCAGCATCTACCGGCGGGCCGACAACCCGACCGACTGACTGATCTTAATCCTAACCCCAATCCTAATCCTAACTCTAGCTCGAGCGTTCCATCGAGCCGGGCATCTCATTGCTGGGGGGCGATCGCTGCACAGCGGAGCGCTCAACAAACACCTTTCACGTCCGGTTTTATCTGTTGCCGGAGTTCCCATTCACACCATGAACGGAGGTGTCGCTGTGCGAGATGGCATCCAAGTAGTACATGGACACATTGGTTCCTCATCCGCAGCTTTACTTTGCCCCCACAATATTCATCGTGTGTTTTGTTTTTTTTATGTTCGCATTTATTGGCGAACCTAGTGGCCTGGAAAATATCCATTACAATTGGGAAGGGATAGGTGATCCGTCAGCTGTTACGGCCCCAGTCCCCCTGGTGTCAATTGGGTGTAATTGTAAATATTGACATCTTGTATTTCTCCTCGCCTCCAGCGTGAGTGTATTTCAGTCCACGTCGGCCAGGTCGAGTACCAGATTGGCAACGCTTGTTGGGAGCTGTATTGTCTGGAGCACGGGATTCAATCGGATGGACAGATGCCCAGCGACAACACCATCGGAGGCGACGACGACTCCTTCAGCACCTTCTTCAACGAGACGGGGGCGGGCAAGCACGTCCCGCAGGGTGAAGAGTGCTGATATGTTGTGCATTATCACAATCCCTGGCCTGACATATGGGGAGGGGGCGTGTTAAGTGGTGCAGGTTAATTTTCAATTTATGCTCCTCTCTCCCTACAAATGAGGTGTGGACCGGCACTTACCGGCAGCTCTTCCACCCCGAGCAGCTAATTGAGGGAAAGGAGGACGCGGCCCATAACTATGCCCGAGCCACTGTCCATCCGCAAGGAGATCGTGGACCTGGTGCTGGATCGCATCAACAAGGTGGTAGATGGATTTGCAATAGAGCTTCCGGAATTCCTCCCTCAATACACCAGTTCGAGTCGCTTCTCCCTGTCTCAGGGACTAGTTCAATTTTGTAACGACCAAACCCTCCAGTCTCTGTCTACAAAAAGCACTCCAGCATGTCGCCTTTAAACTATCGCCCTTTCACTTCTGCAAAGGGCGATAGTTTAAAGGCGACATGCTGGACCTTCGTAAGATATTTGGCCACATATTTGGGTAGGAGGATTGAGCCGGATATGGGACAAATGCAGGCACATGTGACGGGCCACGAGTGCCGCCCGGTTTGGCCTGCACGTGTTGGGTGCCGGTTCCCGAATAGGCAATAACGCGCATTCGCCCCAGTGCCATCTTCGTGTACCCATCTTCAGAGATAGCCAGAGAGCTCAGTAACGTTATATCCCGTCACTCATACAATGGTTGCCTCTTTTCTTCCCCTAGGCCGACCAGTGCACCGGACTGCAGGCGTTCCTCATATTCCACAGTTTCGGCGGCGGATCCGGCTCGGGCTTCACTTTTCTCCTCATGGAGAAACTCCGTCGGCTACGGCAAGAAATCCAAGCTGGAGTTTTCCATCTACCCGGCGCCGCAGATTTCCACCGCCGTGGTCGAGCCCTACAACGCGGTGCTGGTCACCCACTGCACACTGGAGCACCCCGACTGCACCTTCACGGTGGATAACGAGGCCATTTACGACGTGTGCCCGCGGAACTTAGACATTGAGCGCCAAACAGATACTAAACTCAACCGCCTGTTCGCGCGGATCACCGCCCCGCTGCGTTTCGACGGTGCCCTCAACGTAGTCCTGACCAAGTTCCAAACTAACAAGGTCCCCTACCTGCGCATCCACTCCCAGCTCACCACCTACCGGCCCCTTCATCTCGGCCGAGAAGGCTTACCATGAGCAAATGCCTATCGCCGAAATCACAAACGCCTGCTTCGGCCAAGCAGACGGTTAAGTGCGACCCACGCCAGGGGAAGTACACGGCGTGCTGCATGCTGTACCGCGGGGACGTGGTGCCCAAGGACGTCAACGCTGCCATCGCCACCATCAAGAGCAAGCGCTCCATCCAGTTCGTGGACTAGTGCCCGACCGGGTTCAAGGTGAGTGGAGGGTTTGGGATCAGATAATCCCATGGGAAGGGAGGACATTGACTACGAAAAAACAGTGCTCCACGAGAAGGGCGCATTTACACCTATTTTATAGACGTCTGCCCTTTATTCACCATCATTGAACAGAGAACCTCCCTCCAGCTTTCATTGTGCACTCCCTACTCAACACCTCAACCCATCCATATCGCAGCACTACAAACAATGGAATATTCCCTGGAGGTTTTCCCACCTCAATCCTTGCGTCCATGAATTAATAGCACATGTTAGGCACAGCCCTGAAAGGGGCGCTATGGAGGGAGTAGAGGGGGGGGGGGTGGAATTGGTGGGATTGTGGGGCGCGGGGCGGTAGTGATCCATTGGGGCGAATTGCCATATATTACCAACGGAATCCTACAGATAGAATTCTCCAGGATACGTTCCACTTTTGGTGGTTAATGAAGTAAAATATTGCATAATTTCCCAAATGCAATACTCACGCCTTACAGCGCATCCTTGCCTGAAAGCACAGCGTTGCATTTGTCCCGCTGTCGGGAGTTTTCAGAGCGAATGGGCTGGCACTAACTCATTTGTTTCGCATTGCGACAAATGCGTGGGGTCCACAAATTGAATTTAACGTTTGCTCTATCCATACCCCGCAGGTGGGCATCAACTACAAGCCCCCGAATATGGTGCCGGGGGGTGACTTGTCCAAGGGGCAACGTGCCCTCTGTATGATGACCAACACCACCGGCATCTTCCTGGCCTGGACCGGCCTGGACCTCAAATTCGACAAGACGTACGCCATGCGAGGCTTTGTCCACTGGTACGTGGGAGAAGGTCTGGAGGAAGGGGAGTTCCAGGACGCGTGGGAGGACATGGCGTCGCTGGAGAAGGACCAGGACTTGGACTCTAGACTCCTCCGATCTCGAGAGAGCAGCAGCAGAAGAATAGACGATATTATTTAAAGTTATACATTGAATCAAATTTATATTTTATGTTACAGAATATATAACATTTTAGTAAATAATTTTGCCAATATAACATTTAGCTTTAGCACCGTAAGTCGGAAAATAAATTATTTTGTAAAATGCCTTTGAGATTGTGTCTGCTTACAATCGACAAGGCTAATGGCTAAGGGGATCAGAGGGTATGGAGAGAAGGCAGGTACGGGATACTGAGTTGGATGATCAGCCGTGATCATATTGAATGGCGGTGCAGGCTCGAAGGGCCGAATGGCCTACTCCTGCACCTAATTTCTATGTTTCTATGTCTATGTTTCTATGACAAGTACAGACCTTGTTGATTGGGAGGAAAATTAAATGAGGGCTTTAAACAGGAACAACGGGATAGGTCACAACTGGAGGTGATCAGCTTGTTGCGACTGGATTATAGATCCCCAAATAGTCAACAGGAACTAGAGGAACATATATGCTGGTACAACAGTTGGCCTATGGGATTTGAACTTTCCCAATGTAGACTAGGACTGCCACAGTGCCAACTGGTTAGATGTTGTGGAGTTTGTCGAATGTGTTCAGGAAGCTTTCCTCGGGCTATATGTAGGGGGCACTACACGAGAGAGGGAAAAGCCTGACCTATTTGCTGGCGGTCCTAAAATGTTGAACGTATATTATATCTCTCCGGTCTGATCAGGTTTCTAGTTCAGTTTGGAGATACAGCGCTGAAACGGGCCCTTCGATCCACCGAGTGGGAGCGTCAAGGACAAGAGGTCACAGATGCATTCGAAAAGGCGTGTTGTTTCAGGATAGGCAGCATGGCTTTTTGCGAGCGAAGTCGTGTCTCATTAATTGTGGGAACTATATCTGAGGAAGGACGTGGTGGCTCTGGAGAGGGTCCAGAGCAGATTTACAAGAATTATCCGAGCAGTGAGTAGCTGACAATTTCCCTATGGAATGCTGAGCTGGTGGATTAGATCGCATGGGTCCAGGCAGAACTGGATAGATAATTTACTTTTCGCCCAGCTCTATCCCCGACATGGTATCAGTGCAATCGTTCACAGAGCATCTACTGCTTGAGCTCTGAGCGAATATTCCTCTTCGCCCGTCGGTGTTATACGGTATACCGCTAACATGCGGACATGTCTTCCCTACCCAAAAACAATACCCCCCCCCCCCCACCTCCACCACCGCCGGATAGAAACATAGAAAATAGGTGCAGGAGTAGGGCATTCGGACCTTCGAGCCATCACCGCCATTCTATGTGATATAGGTAATGTTTCCAATATAAAATATTGTTATTTAGTTTATTCAGTAATGGTGGGAAAGTTGATTTAAATAAAGAATCATATCTTTTTGTTACATGAATTCCGAGATATTTTATTTTTTCTTTTGCTATCATAAAAGGATATTGTTGTAATGTATGTAAATTATTTACCATTATTGGCATAAGTTCACTTTTGTTCCAATTAATACTATATCTTGAGAACGAACCAAATTCAGTTATCAAATTTAATAAATTTAAAATACTAATATCCGGTTTTGTAATATAAAGTAATACATCATCGGCATATAAGGAGATTTTATTTTCAGTTTCTCTAGTTTCGTACCCATATATTTCAGGATGTAATCTCACGCTTTGAGCTAATGGTTCAATTGCAAGTGCGAACAATAGTGGGGATAAGGGACAACCTTGTCTACAGCCTCGGGATAAATTAAATATAGTTGATAACATTTGATTTGTTAATATTCTAGCTGTTGGATTAGCATATAATAATTTAACCCATGATATAAACATCTCTCCCAGCTTAAAAGTTTCCATGACCGAAAACAGATAAGATCATTCCACCTGGTCAAAAGCCTTCTCCGCATCTAATGAAATAATTACTAGGTCTTTATTAATACCTCTTTTCGAATATATAATATTGAATAATCGTCTCAAATTATATGAACAATATCGTTTTGGTATAAATCCTGTTTGATCCGGATGAATTAATTTGTTGATCACTGAGCGTAGTCTTTGTGCTAGTGTCTTAGTTAGTATCTTTTGATCAGTGCTTAAAAGTGCTATAGCTCTATATGATCCTGGATCATCCAGATTCATTTAACGTTTCTGGTAATTTCTGTTGGGTATAAATGTGTTCATAAAGTGTCTTGAAACGTGGTGCAATCAAATCATAGAATTTTTTATAAAATTCCGAACCAATACCGTCTGGTCCAGGAGTTTTACCATTTTTTAATAATTTAATAGATTCTTCCATTTCTTTTACTGTTATTTCAGCATTTAATGATTCTATATTTTCTAAATCGAACGCCTTTAATTTACTTTTTTTTTTAAATGCTTCTATTCCTATCCGGTTTTCTGCCGTTTTAACTGAATATGTTTTTATAATATTGCAAAAATATCTCATTAATATCTCTAGGATGTACTAGTAGTTCGCCATTGCGTGATTTAATCCTATGGATTATTTTTTCTCCCTCCAGTTTCCGTAATTGACGGGCCAATAATTTTTGGGGTTTATCTCCAAATCAAATTGAAATTGTTCGGTTTATTGATAGAGTTTTACCACTTGATCTGAATATATTTTATTTAATTTGTATTTCAATAGAGCAATTTCATTATGTTTTATCATAGTTGGGTTAGCAGCATTCTCTGTATCTAATTGTTTAATCTCCTTTTCCAATGCCTGTTGTTCCCTCCGGTTCTCTATGTTAAAAAACGCTTGAGGAGAAATCATAATTCCACGAGTAATTGCTTTAAAAGTTTCCCATAATAGAGATGAAGATATTTCCGGTTTATCATTTATTTCAAAGAAAGTCTTAATATGTTCTGTTATATCTTTCTGAGTTACTTTGTCCTTTAAAATTTGCGGGTTAAGTCACCACTGTCTCTGTTTTTCCATTTTACCATTTATGTTGATCATAAATGTTAAAGGTGCATGATCTGAGATAGTAATATTATGGTATTTTGAATTATAAGTGAGTGAGATAAGTTTAGAGTCTACCAGAAAATAGTCTATTCTTGAATATGTTTTATGTACAGGTGAATAAAATGAATATTCTCGTCCAGTTGGGTTTTCTATTCTCCAGACGTCTTTAATATTATTAGTATATATGTATGCATCAGTAAGTCACTTGAATGCGATTTGATTTTCCGTTGCTTTGATGATCTATCTAGATAAGAATCTAGGGTACAATTTAAATCTCCTCCAATTATTAAGTTGTGTTGTGTTAATTCCGGGATGGTATTAAATATTTTCTTAAAGAACAATGGGCTGTCAAAGTTTGGTCCATAAACATTGACAAAAACCATTGTTTGTGCATTTAGTTCTCCTATTACAATAAGATATCTGCCGTCACTGTCATTTATAGTTGATGTGTGTTTAAATACAGTGCCTTTACGAAATAATATTGCTACACCTCTACATTTATGTGTAAAAGAGGAATGGTATACTTTATCTATCCATTTAGCTTTCAATACATGCTCTGCATCTTTTTTTAATTGTGTACCTTGGATGAAAGCTGTATCTATTTTAAGTGCTTTTAAATGTGCTAATACTTTACCTCTCTTTACTAGTTCATTAATGCCTTTAACGTTCCAGCTACAAAACGTTATTCCTTCATTCCCCACATTCGTGTTTAAGTCTTGCATCTTTTATTTAGGGGGGTCTATAATAGAGCAAATGGGGGGGGGGGGCTGAGGTGTGTGACGAGAAGAGCCTGGAGCGGACAGCCAAGGTGGGGAAGCAATTGGAGCTGTGAAAGCTCCGTCTCCATAACGGGGAAAAATGGGGTCATCAGCTGTGAGATACTCCGGGGCTGCTGTACTTGGCGCAAGTGTGGCATGTCCCTGCCACCTACGCCACAGGGATCGCCCGGGACATCTTCCAGTTCATCTGGGCTTCGAGGGCGGCCAGTGTGCGACGGACCGCAATGCACAATTCGGCAGACAACGGGGGTAAAAGCGTGCGCAACGTCGCCCTCACCATTGTCGCCATCTTAGTGTGCGGATGCATCAGGCGGAGCGTAGAGGCAAGGCACGTGGGCACCAAGTGTGATTACCTGCTGAGGTTCTACCTGTCCCCGGTGTTGCGAAGGAATGGGCCAGGCGCAGATGCCATGCAATGTGCCAGTCAGCTGGACATTGCCGCACCATCTGTCGTTCGTGGAAAGGTTCTTCCGGACCAACACCTTTGACCACAAGTTCATTGGGCTGACGTCAGCACGGAACGCCCTGCAGGCACTGCAGGGAAATGACTCCATGGATCATGTGGCGTGGTTCCCAGAGCAGACTGCCCAGCTTGTCTGGCAAAATGCCTCATCGCCGGAACGTACCGACAAGCACCAAGACCTGACTTGGCTGGCGGTGAGAGGATCCTTCCCAGTCAGATCCTTCCTGCACCGTCGGAACCTCACTACCGATGCACCCTGCTCTCGAGCCGGCTGCAATGGAGAGGAGACGGTTGCCCGCCTCTTTGCAGAGTCTAGAGAGATCTGCAAGGGTCCCTGTCACGGTTTGTTCCGAACTGCTCCATTACAGAGGACTGTGGTTTACGGACTGTTCTCAGGGACGCTTTCAGAGACTCTCATCGAGTGCTGCTGGAAGGTAATCAACTCGGTGAAAGACACTCTTTGGTCTGCACGAGCATTGTTCACCACGGAGCGAGATGTTCGGCGGGGAATGTTGCCGACTGGCCCGCTGCAGACTGCGGGAGTACGTGCTGACGGACGCACTGAAGCTCGGTGCAGCCAACGCCACGGCTGGGTGGGGGAGATCCACAATCTGAGTTCCTTCCGCTGCTGGACATGGGGGGCAGGGTTTGGTGGAGACGCCCCTCAAAATAAGGGAAAGGATTCCACGCCAGTCGGCCACATCAGTGGCAAGGGTGGGGGATACGTTTGTGAAATTTGTGTCGATGTACGGAGACAGTATTGAATATTTTGTAGAGCCTTCAAAAATGTCGGATGAATTTTTTGCATGTTCATGTATTGTATATATTTAGTACATGGATAAAGCCTATTTTGAAATAAAAGACGGATTGAGCGGAGGTGTTCAGCGAAGCCGATGTAGATAAGTTGACACCTGGAACAGCGGATGCAGGAAATCAGGTTGGAGGAGGTACAGTTGAAACTCTGCATCACCTGGAGAGCCTGATTTAGTCCTTGGTTGGAGTCGAGCGGGGAGGTAAAGGGACAAGTGTTGCATATCCGGCGGTTGCAGGGGAAAGTACCCGGGGAGGGGTGGTTTGGGTTGGAATGGACGAAATGACCAGGGATTTGCGGAGGGAACGGTCTCTGCGGAAAGCGGAAAGGGGAAGAGATGGGAAGATGTGACCAGTAGCGGGATCCCGTTGGAGGTGGCGAAAATGGCTGAGGATTATACGGCGGATGGGTTGGAAGTTGAGGACAAGGGGAGCTCTGTCCTTCTTACGAATAGGGGGAGGGTGAGTTAGAGCGGAGCTGCGGGATATAGAGACCCTGGTGAGATGGAATCTATAATGGAAGAAGGGAAAGAGTGAAGACATCTCCGATGCCCTACTATGGAACACCTCATCCTGGGCGCAAATGCGAGGTAGACGCGGGGAATTGCAGGGAATTGGGAGTAGGGGATATAGTCTTTACAGGAAGCAGGGTGGGTAAAGGTATAGTCAAGATAGCCATTGGAGTCAGTGGGTTTGCAGTAGATCTCGGTCTGTAGTCTGTTCCCTGCGATGGAAATAAGCTTTCTTCGCTGCCTGCTGTATCTGCATGCTTACTTCCTGTGATCGCTGTACAAGGACACACAGATCTCGTTGCATCTCCCCTTTTCATATCATCTCGCACCATTCACATAATAATCTGCTTTCTTGTTCTTGCCGCCAAAGTGGAAAACTTCACTATTACCCACATCATACTGCATCTGCCATGCATCTGCCCACTCAGCAGGCGTAACCAAAACACCCTGCAGTCTCAGCATCCCCCTCGCAGCTCCCACTGCCGCCCAACGTTGTGTCATCTGCAAACTTGGAGATATACATTTAAGTCATTCGCCTGAATCATTAATATTTGTTGTAAGTAAATGGCGTAAATAACGGCACTGAGAGTTGCGGCACCCCACTAGTCACTGCGTCTACTTCTAGCATTCAATGGTGTTGCGTGCTATCCAGTCAAATAAAATAATGCATTATTACATGAATACAATGGAGCTGTGTAGGAAGGAACTACAGATGCTGGTTTACATCGAAGATAGACATGCTGGAATAACTCAGCGGGACAGGCAACATCTCTGAAGAGAAGTAATGGGTGACGTTTCAGAACGAGACCCTTCTGCAGACTAATGTCTGAAGCAGATCATTAGGAAACTTGCTAATCTTGCCTTGTATGTTCTCATCCAAATCATTGATGTAGATGACAAACAGTAACGGCCCTGTACATAATCCTGTGGCATTCCACTAGTCACAGGCATCCAGTCTGAAAAGCAATCCTCCACCATTATTCTATATTTCCTTCCATGGAGCCAATTTGCTATCTATACAGCTATTTCCCCTTGCGTGCCATGCGATGTAACCTTCCCGAGCTGCCTACCATGCGGAATTGTGTCGAACGCATTACCGAAGTCCATGTGCACAGCATTTACAGCAACCTTCATGGTCACGTCTATACCATCCGATGTTGTGGATGTTTATGTTAACTGTTATGTAGTTGTGTGGCTTGTTGCATTTTTTTTAGTATGGCTGTATGGTAATTCGAATTTCACTGTATCTTAATTGGAACATGTGACAATAAACTGCCCTTCAAACCTTGACTTAGTTTAATTTAGTGTGGAGATACAGCGCGGAAACAGGCCCTTCGGCCCACAGAACCGTCACCGACCATCGATCCCCGCTCATTAACACTACTCTACAAACATTGGTGACAATATTACATTCGTAGCTATCCCTTAACCTCGTTAACTCCAATTCCCATTCCCACACTGACCTTTGTGTCCTGGACCCTACTCCATTGTCGGAGTGAGGCCCAGCGCAAATTGGAGGAACAGCATCTCAAATTTCGATTGGGCAGCTTCCACCCCACCGGTATGAACATTGACTTAACTATCTTCAAGTAGCCCTGGCTTTCCCTCTCTTTCCACCTCCCAGTTCTCCGACCAGTGTTACTATCTCCGGCTACATTTTATCTATGTACCACCCACTCCCCTGACATTAGTCTGATAAACAGCCTTCACCCGAAACGTCAATCATTCCTTCCCTCCAGAGAAGCTGGCGGTCCCGCTCAGTTACTTCAGCATTTTGTGTCTGTGTAACCCACGTCTTTGGAGTGTGGGAAGAAACCAAAGATCTCGGAACAAATCCATGCACCCATGGAATTAACATACAAACTTCATACAGACAACCTCCCATAGTCAGGATCGAAACCGGGGCTCTGCCGCTGCATGCAGTAGCTCTACCCCTCCGACACCATGCCACTTTCTCGATAAGGGAGATAGACCCGCCTGGACCTCTAGTTCGACAGTACGTACGCCAAGTGAGACTTAGCCCACTGGTACGTGGGGGAGGGTCTGGGGGAAGGGGAGTTCCAGGACGCGCGGGACGACGTGGCGTCGCTGGAGAAGGACTCCCAAGATGATGGAGAAGAATAGAAGATATCATTTAAAGTCAAATGTCACATTTATGTTCGAGAACATTGATTGTGGTCTGTTGGACAGAAACTCGATAATCCACATGCAGCTGGCGGTGCTCACTTTATGTGCCGCGTGTTTGGCCATGAGCGTGTTTACAATAATGGTATTGAATGCAGAGAGACGGATTGGCTGAATAGTAGTCTGCCTTATGTGTCCTTCTTACTCAGGTGGATTATCGCTGTGGATTATCACTGCTTGATAGACTGGAGTTGGCATGTGCCATAACAAGCCCCTCGAAGTGATGGTGGATGTCAATGGTACTGGTCGGTCGGTGGGTAAGGCATGTGACGTTGCTTTTCAATGGAAGAGGGAGAGAATAAAAATTTCCGTGAACAATCTCGCTTGTTGCTCCGCGCAGTTCTTTTTTTGTGTTAATTGTTTTTATTAATTAGAAGCAACTACATAATAAAAAGCAGTTTGTTCGCTGTCTACATAATAAAAAGCATTTTGTTCTTTGTAGATATACATTATCAGTATTATTTATATTAACAATTGCATAATAATTGTACTTCTATATATATTTTTTCCATTTTTTTATAAAGATAAAAATTAATAGAGAATTAATAGTTAAACAAAAAAGGATAAAAAGTTGAGAAAGAATGGAATGTTCTACAGATTATGCATCGTTGGAGAAATATCCGCGTTTTATCAAATGTACTACTTCATCTATTTTTTGATTCTGGTTTCAGTCGGGTTCTCGTGCCGAACCAGTTTGCCCCTTCAAATATTCAATAAATGGGGACCATATTTTTTCAATAGTTCTTGCTTGTCCATTAAGACAAATCTTATTCTTTCCAAATATAGGGTCTCCGATATTCTGTGGTCCATATTTTAATTGTGGAGGTTATAGAGCCTTTCCAAAATTTTAATATTATTTATTTCCCAATTATTAAACTATAATCAATAAAAATTCTTTGATTCGAATTAATAAATTGATTTGGTTCCGTATTCCTAATATTATTAATTTTGAGTCAGGAGCCAGTTTGGTATTGACGACTTCTGAGATTATCTTAAAAATTTCAAAAATTATTATACAACTTACGAATGAGTGCATTAGGTTAGACTCTAAGTGTTGACATTTCTCACAAATAGGCGAAACACTTGTTTTTGAATCATGCAGTCTGTGTAATACTTTAAATTGTATTAAAGAATGTCTAGTATTTAACGAACAGTGATGTATATGTTGTAAGCTTTCATTACAATTTCTGGACTAATTGTTTGACCTAATTCATTTTCCCATGATTGGCTATATAAATCCGTTTTTGGAGCATCGCTATCTAATAAAATACTATAAATATATGGTATCAGTTTTTCTGTGTTCGGGGGTTTATTCAAACATTCATCAACAATATCTATCTTTCTAAATCTATATTCATTCGTAATTGACTTAACAAAGTCTCTGATGTGTAAATATCTAAAATAATCCTTTGATTGAAGCACATAAATTTGTTGCAATTCCTGAAATGAGAGAAATGTATTTTTCCTATAGAAATCACACATCTTTGTAATTCCATGGTTTTTCCATGGTAAAAAAACCCCTTATCCATCCATGAGGGTTTAAATGCTGCGTTGTTTACAATAGGAAGAGATAATGGTATATAATCCAATTTTAATATTTTCTTTATTTGTTTCCAAGTGCGTATTCCACTGTCTATTATAGGGTTTTTTTTGCTTAATTTGGTAATAGCAAATAGAATTGACCCAATTTCAAAAGGTAAACAATCTTCTTTTTCCATTTTTAACGAATCTGGTTGTTTATCTAATTCTTCCAACCAAAAGTTCATATTCTTGATATTAACTGCCCAGAAATATAACATAAAATTCGGTAATGCTAAGCCTCCATTTACGTTTGATTTACATAAATGTTTTTTGTTTATTCTGTGGTTTTTATAATCCCATATAAAATTAGTAACTATAGAATCAACCTTTTTTTGAAAAAAATGTTGGGAGGTATATCGGGATTAATTGAAAAAGGTATAATAGTTGCGGGAGAAAAATCTTTTGTATCGCATTAATTCTACCCATCATTGAAATGGGTAATGTTTTCCACTGCAAAATATTCTTATCTAATTTATTCAGTAAAGGCGGAAAATTATATTTAAATAAAGAAGTATATCCCTTTGTTACATAAATTCAAAGATGTTTAAGTTTTTCTTTTACTATTTTAAAAAGGAAATGTGTAAACTGTGTGGGTTACTTTCCATTATTGGCATAATTTCGCTTTTGTTCCAATTAATTCTGTATCCTGATAACGAACCATATTGAGTTATTAAATTTAGTAAATTTGGGATACTAACTTCAGGTTTAGTAATGTAAGCTAATACATCATCTGCGTATAATGAGATTTTATTTTCCGTATCTTTGGTTGTACACCCATATATTTCATGATTGGACCTCACACTTTCTGCTACTGGTTCTATTACCAATGCAAACAATAACGGGGATAATGGACATCCTTGCCTACAACCTCTGGATAAATTAAATTTAGTTGATAACATTTGATTTGTTGATGTTCTAGCTGTTGGATTAGTATATAGAAGTTTTATCCATGTACTAAACGTCTCGCCCAGTTGAAATATTTTCATAACCGAAAATAAATAGGGCCACTCCACCTGGTCAAAAGCTTTCTCAGCGTGTAATGAAATAATTGCTAGTTTTGGTAATATTTCTTTTTGAGTATATAATATTGAATAACCGTCTCAGGTTGTACGAAGAATACCTTTTTGGTATAAATCCTGTTTGATCCGGGTGTATTAATTTATTAATCACTATGCTTAATCTTTATGCTAGGATTTTAGTTAATATTTTCTGATCAGTATTTAAAAGAGCTATAGCTCTATATGATCCTCGATCATGCAGATCTTTATCTATTTTTGGTATAAGTGTTATAATTGATTCATTTAACGTTTCTGGTAATTTTTGTTGAGTATAGATGTCTTTAAATGCGGAACAATCAAATCATAAAATGTTTTATAAAATTCCGAGCCAATGCCATCTGGTCCCGGGGATTTACCATTTTTTAATGATCTGATAGATACTTCAATTTCTTTTGCTGTTATTTCCTCGTCTAATAAATCTCTATCTTTCAAATCTAACCCTTCAAGATTGCATTTTTGTAAAAACGCTTCTATCTCTGTGTGGTTGTCTATAGTTTTAGCAGAATAAAGATTTTGATAGTATTGTAAAAAATCTCTCGTTAATATCCTTAGGTTGTACTAATGATTCTCCTTTGTCTGATTTAATCTTATGTATTGTTTTTCCCCCCATCTAGTTTCCGTAATTGACGCGCCAATTGTTTTTGAGGTTTATCTCCAAATTCAAAATGTAATTGTTTAGTATATTGATAAAATTTAACAACTTGATCTGAATATATTTTATTTAATTTGTATTTCAAAGCTTCAATTTTATTACGTTTTATCGTAGTTGGTGTAGTCGCATTCTCTATGTCTAGCTGTTTAACTTCCCTCTCCAAAGCCTGTTGCATCTCCCGATTATTTTTATTATAAAATGCTTGGGAAGAAATCACGGCTCCCCGCGTAAGCGCTTTTAACGTTTCCCATAGCAAAGAAGGAGAAGTTTCAGGACTATCATTTGTTTCAAAGAACATATTCATCTGTTTAGTAAGATATACCTGAGATACTTTATCCTTTAAAATCTGTGTGTGAGGGATAAGATGATTAAACCACCATCATTGTGAGGGGCCGAGTGGTTGTAGCCACCGACCTTGTGATGGGCCGAGTAGTTGGAATCACCAAACTTGCGATTCGAACAAACTGTTACTGTCCTTCAGAGCTGTTGATAACAATGTAGAATAACAAGATGAGGTAAGGATTGTAGCTGACAACACACAAGCTAGTCTTTAGGTCAAAGGCAATTAAGTAGGTTAGGGCAACAGCGACTGAGCATGCTTAATGAAATAAATGAATATTAACTTTACGCCCTTCATGATAAAGAACCTAATTTATATGTACATGCGATGTATGATGTGGGAGAAGAGGGAATGATTGATGACGCACAGAGGGGAGGGTTGGAAGATTGTGAACCTTAGTACCCTGATTGGAAGGGGTCAGAAGGGGAGGCGTCCGATCAATAAAGACTGTATACTGAATTGTATAAAAATAGACGTTATTCCTTTGCTCAGGGTGTCTCAATTTGGAGAGGCACCCAATTCTGCAGACTTGCAATAAAGTATTTCTTGTTCCCATGATTTAGTCTCCGAGTAGTGATTGTGAGCACAAAACTACATCTCACAAGTTGGGGGCTCGTCCGGGATCGCCACTCCAGCCGCTTGACGGAGGCACGAAAGGAAGAGAAGGTGCACCCTTTCAGCAGTCTCTGATCTCCTTGCTTGCCGTCAGCGGTTTGAGCGAGTGATATTCGGACAAGAGACTCTGGGAACAAGAGGGAATCCGGTGAAAGGGATCAATCAATCGAGCAATTCCTGTGCACAGGACCCGGGTAAGAAAATGGACTATTAAGTATTATTCGGGCGATTGGGTTCTGTTGGACGGGAAAAGGTCTGACAGGGATGGGTAACCGGAACGGGCAAAATAAGGGCCCGGGGAAAAAGGCTCAATGGTGAAGAGCCGCACATTCTGCCTGATAGTCCGTTGGGGCGAATGTGGCAATCTTGGGGAGAAGGAAGCCCCAGGGGTAAAGATAAGGAGACTATGATTAAGTTATGTTATTTTGCTTAACCAAAGGAACCAATAAGGTGGAGTTCAGTCTGGTGGCCACAGCTGGGCTCCGATGAGGATTGGGCAGTTTGGATGCTGTACAGAAAATTCAGAGTATCACTCAAACATTGCAAAAAACTAAGGAAAATCACAGTGCCAAATGTTTTGAGTACGAAAAGTTAAAAAAGGAAGGACAACACAGAAAGAAATAGAAAAGGCAACTGTCAAAGCTAAAAAAAAAGCTACAGAAACCTATAAATTATATGTGGAAAAACAGATTTTGAACAAAAATTGACAGAAACTTCAAAGAAATTTCAGGAAATTGAAGAAGCTCATCTTAAGCACATTAAAGAAATATTGAGTTGTTTCACACAATCTATAGAAGAAACTCGTACACAGATTGGTCAGGTACATGAGGAGTTAGTGCAACATATTATAGAATAGCAGAAGGTAGAGTGGCAATAAGAATTATATAAATGTTAATTTTGAAACTTTAGTCTGTGTAGGAAATTATGCAATTGCATTGAAGTAAGAATGGAACGAATATGATTTGTGTGTAAAAACCGGTTTTGAATGAATGAGGAAGTTCATATATGTGGTAAGTTTATTTGTTGTAGGCCACATGCTGTAACGGTAGGTGTGTGTACCTTTAAGAAATTGTAAGCAATGGGGGAGGTTACGAGCAGCTGTAAGGTAACGAACAACGCTTTGTATCATCGCAACTTAAAAGGGTAAAGTTGGAAAATGGAGGTTGCGTGGTTTTGCTGATGTTTCTATAGATTTCTTTTCAGTAAAGTTAATTTGGAAAATTGTTACTAGTACTAAATAGTGGTAAGAATGGATTGAAATAATTGGAAATAAGTTAATTGCTGAAACATGACCAGCTTTTGTGGTTTGTTTAGATAAGCATTCTGGTTGGAGAAGGGTAATGATTGTTTGCTGAGATTTTCAGAAACAGTTGTGAGGAAGTGGCCCAAGGAAGGCACTTTCAAGATAAATGTGTGACAAGATGGAAGCGTTAATTACGAATTATATGTCACAGATAAGGTGGAAAGGTGGGAAAAGGGGAGAGCAAATGAATTTGATGTACTTAGGTAGTTTAGAGTGAAAGGAGAGAGAGACAGTGAGGAGGTAACAGAAGTAGGAAACGACAGGTGTGAAAGTAATAAATCAGGAGTCAGTGGAAGATTTTAAAAGAAAGGTGAATACATTTGCAAAGTAAGATAAACTATCTGAGAAGTAAGAAATTGAGTTTAGAATGAGAAAGAAGGCATATCAGAAAGGATTAAAGTGGGAAGCAGAGGGATAAATTGATGAGTGCTTTAAAACGATAAGAGCAGGTCAAACGCAGATTATCCTTTGGGGCACTCATAAACTGAGAGGGCTAAAAAATACTTTACCCAATATTCCTGATGGGGCAGGAAATGGATTATGGCTTTGCAGGAGGAGAACGTGGGACGATTATTGGCTATGGGAGATTTGAAGGCACTGTTGGTGAAAATGATAGGAACCACTAAACTGACAGAACTCCTGAAGACGGCTGATATAAAAATGCTGTGAACAATGCAATAAACAATGGCATGCTGTTTGATACAGTCAGGCAGGGGATATGACAGGCCCTCAGACAATAATCCAGCAACCTATCTGGAGAACAAGCTGAAAAGGTGGAGACTGGAAACTGAACAAGAAATAGAAGGCAACCAGTTAATGAACATTATATTCTGAACCACTGTTGTGGATGTCATTCCTCCTAAAGTCAAGTCCAGATTGGAGGAGGTGGTGGGATTGTCATCTATTTCCGACCCCTGATTCAGTGATGATTTGGTCAATGAGGTTGAGAAATATTGCAAAGATAGGAAAAAGACTTGCAGACGAGCAGGAAGAGGTGCAGAGAAAAATGATGCAAATGTAACTTGAAGAGTTCAAAAAGAAAGAGCGTGAAAAAGGAAAGACAATGTTGTCAGTAATAACAGACCTGGTTGAAAAGTCTGAAATAAGTGATGCACCGACACACAGTGAGTCCTATGACAGAGCCAAACAGGGGCCAGAGAATTCCATGCCAATAATAAATGTATTTGGGAGAGCGTTTCCTCAAATGCCCTATCAGGAGTGAAATAAATCTGGATATAAGCCCAGACTAGACTGGGGTCCCCAAGGGAGGGAGGGATCTCAAAGAGGAGGCCAAGAAAGGCTAGTAAGGAGACAGGTAATGGATAAGATATGTTGGGGATGTGGACAGGTATGGTAATCAAGGAATAACAATAATAGTTAAGATTATGGTGAACATAGCTATGGTACGAACATAAAGAAGAGGTACTAAATACACCTAGACTAGGATGCGGCAGGGTTTTAAATACTAGCCCCATGTTTTTAATCAGATGTTAAAGGCAGATTTGGAAGGTGTTGATATAGTATGTGGATGATTTGTTGGTTTGTTCCACAAGTGAGAAGCAATGTGAGAGAGACATTGTAATTATCTTGGAAAAGATGGCACGGGAGGTCATAAAGTACAAGGAAGAAGTTGTTGTTTTGTCAACAGCAGGTAGAATATTTTGGACGAGTAATATCTAAAGAAGTAAAAGCTATAGAGCAGGATCAAATTGAAGCGACAATTGAAGTTCCCAAACCTCAGGCAGTAGGACAGATGATGATGATCTGGGAATGGCAGGATATAGTTCAGGCTATATTGGAAAGTATGTTTAAATTGTGATGCCATTAAGGAAAATAATGAAGGAAGAAGGACACACAAGTCTGAGAAATGTTTTACAGTCAGAGCCTTTGAATAAAGGGGACAAAAAGGCTTTGCTTGTGGATGTTTCTTGTTAAAGGGATCATAATAGCAAGTATGC
Source organism: Raja brachyura (assembly GCA_963514005.1). The sequence goes on along the minus strand of OY740823.1, from coordinate 1,657,628 downwards.
AGAGTTTGAAGTGGTGCATCAGGATGAATTAGACTTTAAGGTAATCAAATTGGAAGCTTGCCTGCAATCTTGCTTAGCCCAGTTGGCAGAAATTAAGCCTTTAAGAGCAGCATATGTACATGGAGTCTGGCACATGTTTGGAGCGGTAGGGAAACAGAAAGGCTTTGAGAAAAGCAACGGAGACCCCATGCAAAGTTAGCAGTATCCCCCTATGAAATGTTGTTTGGGTTACCTTAGTTGGGAAAGATAGAAGGAATACCCACCATAGAGGGCAGTGATGTATTCTTAAGGAACTATTTACTGGCAGTATCTCGTTCTCCTACAGAATTAAAAGCTAAAGGATTATTGGCTCAAAGCCCACCACTCAACTTTCCAATATATGCTGTAAAGGCCGGCGACTGGGTACTGGTCAAGAATTGGAAGGAGGAGAAACTCCAGCCCCGGTGGACCGGCCCATTCCTAGTATTACTGACAACCGAGACAGCAGTACAAACAAAAGAAAAAGGGTGGACCCACGCGACCCGAGTTAGAGGGCCCGTTGACCCACCCACCCCTGATAAAGAGGAACAGTGGATGGTGAAGCCGGGGAGTAAGCCACTACCGTTAACTTTCAGTAAGAAATAAGTGTATGACTAACAGTATGAACGGAACAGTCGTAGTATTGCTTACTCTGCATGTAATCGTTGTAAAAAAATGTTAATAACTGTGATAAATGCTACCATCCTATCAGATATGGAGGGCGAACAACCAGATCATTTACCTATTATTCCCATGTAAGTGATGATTGCTACGACCTAAGGACTAGAGCTGCTGTCAGGACGGGGGGAGGGAGTATTATGTAGTAGAAAATAAGGGACATGTAGGAAGTTTTGGGAAGTTACCTGCCCAAAAGGGGAGAAATGAGTCTGCATGACTAAGAGAGGACAGTTTGGCATCCCTTCCAGAGCCAGGGAGGAAACATTAGCCAAGAATAAGGAGGTAGTGATAGAGAAGTTAGCAGAAGCAGTAGTCAACAAACCTTCCCCACCTTCCCAGCTCCAACTGCACCAGACTATGTATGATGAAATAAAGCAGCAGATTGAGATCCAGGAAGTAGGGAGAAACCTGTGTGTGGACTTTGCCCTCCGGATAGCCAGAACCCTGAATTTGACTAACTGTTGGGTTTGTGGAGGACCACTGATGTGTTCACGCTGGCCATGGAGAGGATCCATCAGGAATGGGTCCTGACACACACCCCGGTTGGAACTGAGTGTATCGCCAGGATAATCGACTGGATTATGGAATTGCACCGAGAACAACCCTTACCAGGGAATCCCAGTGTTGCAGGACATATGGAACAATGTTACCTCTAGTGGACCGGCCCCTGAAGGACTGCTATGGATATGCGGACACAAGGCATACTCGGCATTGCCAGAAAAATGGAGTGGGACTTGTTTAATTGGACTGGTACAACCAGGGTTTTTTCTGTTGACCACTGAGGAGGGGCGGTCGCTAGGAACACCCATCTTTGACGATCTACACTGAACAAAGAGAAAAATGGACATCGGAAAATGGGAAAATGATGAGTGGCCACCTGCAAGAATCATCTCATATTATGGACCAGCTACTTGGGCACAGGACGGATCCTGGGGCTACCGGACCCCAGTGTACATGTTGAATCGGATCATAAGACTACAGGCAGTGCTGGAAGTAATTACTAACCAGACTGCATCTGCACTAGAGATGCTGGCGAAGCAGCAGACACAGATGAGAACAGCGATATACCAAAACAGTGTGGCCTTAGACTACTTACTAGCCGAAGAGGGAGGAGTATACGGAAAATTCAACCTCTCTAATTGCTGCCTAAACATAGATGACAACGGGCAAGCAGTAATGGATATATCAGAAGGAATCAGAAAATTAGCACGTGTTCCGGTACAGAGGTGGAACACAATTATGGGAGCAGGATGGTGGGATTACATCTTGAGAGGAGCCTGGTGGAAAGCGGTGGGACTGGTGATTTTATGGGCATTAGCTGCATTGATCTTTATCCCCTGTGGTATACCATGTCTCAGGGTTCTTATAACTAGAAGTATAAGCCAAATGCAGGTAGTTGTGGACCCCATGGTGGAGAAAGGGGAAGTCCAGAAGATAATGATAATGAGGCCGAGAGAGGACCCAGAGGAAAGAGAGATAAAAAGAATGTTATTAGCTTTGGAAGAGCAGGAAGTCTAGGAATGGGGTTTAATACAGGATGCGTAGCAAAAGAAAAAGGGAGGATTGTGAGGGATAAGATGATTAAACCACCATCATTGTGAGGGGTCGAGTGGTTGTAGCCACCGACCTTGTGATGGGCAGAGTAGTTGAAATCACCAACCTTGTGATTTGAACAAACTGTTACTGTCCTTCAGAGCTGTTGATAACAATGTAGAATAACAAGATGAGGTAAGGAATGTAGCTGACAACACACAAGCTAGTCTTTAGGTCAAAGGCAATTAAGTAGGTTAGGGCAACAGCGACTGAGCATGCTTAATTAAATAAATGAATATTAACTTTACGCCCCTCATGACAAAGAACCTAATTTAAATGTACATTCGATGTATGATGTGGGAGAAGAGGGAATGATTGATGACGCACAGAGGGGAGGGTTGGAAGATTGTGAACCTTAGTACCCTGATTGGAAGGGGTCAGAAGGGGAGGCGTCCGATCAATAAAGACTGTATACTGAATTGTATAAAAATAGACGTTTTTACTTTGCTCAGGGTGCCTCAATTTGGAGAGGCACCCAAATCTGCAGACTTGCAATAAAGCATTTCTTGTTCCCATGATTTAGTCTCCGAGTAGTGATTGTGAGCACAAAACTACATCTCACATGTGGGTTAAGTCTCCATTGTCCCTGTTTCTCCGTACTTCCATTTATTTTAATCATAAATATTAAAGGGGCATGATCCGAAATTATAATATTATGGTATTTTGAACTATATGTAAATAGAATTAGCTTAGAATCCACCAAAAAATAATCTATTCTTGAATATGTTTTATGTACCGGTGAATAAAATGAATATTCTCTTCCAGTTGGGTTTTCTATTCTCCAGACATATTTGATATTACTAGTATCTATATATGCATTTAATAAATCACTGGAGTGGAATTTTGTTTTCCGTTGTCTTGATGACCTATCTAAATTGGCCTCTAATGTACAATTTAAGTCTCCTCAAATTATTAAACTATGTTGGGATAATTCCAGAATTCTATTAAATATGTTCTTAAAAAACAAAGGGCTATCAAAATTCGGTCCATAAACATTAATAAGAGTCCATTTTTGTGCATATAGTTCACCTCGTATTATAATATATCTACCATCACTGTCCGTTATTATTGATATATGTTTAAAAGGTATCCCTTTAAGGATTAGTATTGCAACACCTCTGGATTTGTGTGTAAATGAAGAGTAATATGCTTTATCAATCCATTTAGCTTTCAATCTATGTTCTGCATCCTTTTTTAAACGAGTTTCTTGGAGAAAAATTACATCTGTCAAAGTGCTTTTAAATGTGCAAGTACTTTACCTCTCTTAATTGGTTCGTTGATACCCTTAACATTCCAGCTACAAAATGTTATACCTTCACCCCCGGTCTTCATATTTAAGTCTTGCATCTTTTTTTAGGGAGGTCTATAAGAGAGCAGATGGTTTAGCTCGACAAGCCCCACCTTACTCCCGAACCTCGAATAGATGAATACTAAATCCCATTGATATTTCTTACGTATATATCTCCAATGATAAAGCTCATGATTCCATTCTAACTTAAAGTTATAATAAAGTATTATATTCAAAAAATGATAGATTAAAAGCTTAGTGGTGTGCGAAAAGGAAGAAAAAACTACATCTGTAATTCCTGAAATGAGAGAAATGTGGTTTTCCTGTAGAGATCACCCATCTATGTAATTCCATGATTTTTCCATTGTAAAAAACCTTTATCCATCAATGAAGGTTTAAAAGCGGCATTGCTTACAATAGGAAGAGATAGTGGCAAATCATCCATTTTTAATATTTGTTTCCAAGTGCGTATTCCACTGTCTATTATAGGGTTTTCTTTATAAGTTTTTTTTGCTTAATTTAGTAATAGCAAATAGAATTGACCCAATTTCAAAGGGTAAACAATCTTCTTTTTCCATTTTTAACCAATCTGGTTGTTTGTCCAATTCTTCCAACCAAAAATTCATATTCTTAATATTAACAGCCCAGAAATAAAACATAAAATTCGGTAATGCTAAGCCTCCATTTATTTTTGATTTACATAAATGTTTCTTGTTTATTCTATGGTTCTTATAATCCCATATAAAATTGGTGATTGTAGAATCAACCTTTTAAAAAAAAAGTTTTTGGGAGATATATCGGGATTAATTGAAAAATTATCGCATTAATTCTACCCAACATTGAAATTGGTAATGTTTTCCAATACAAAATATTCTTATCTAATCTGTTCAGTAAAGGCGGAAAATTAGATTTAAATTACAATAATTGTGGGAGAAAAATCATTTTTATCGCATTAATTCTACCCAACATTGAAATTGGTAATGTTTTCCAATACAAAATATTCTTATCTAATCTGTTCAGTAAAGGCGGAAAATTAGATTTAAATAAAGAAGTATATCTCCGCGGAGTTCTTAAGGAAGCAGGCAGAGACTCCATCCGAGTCATCTGCTTTCCCCGTGATTACCCTCAGGAAGGCCGATCGTACCTCTGCAAAAGTGACCAGGCGATCAGGCACACTCGTGTCCGACGGGAAGGATGTCATCAACCTGTTGGCCTTGTCCTCAAAGCGAGCATGGCATGCTTTAAGGTGATCTGGAGGTACATTAGGCACGTACAATACCATAATTGAAGATATGTTTTGGAAGGTGCAATGACAGGGATTTTTGACACGGATGTGGGTCAATCGCGGGCAAATTGCACTAGTATAGATGGGGAATCTGCCTCCCCATGGACGAGTGCGTTTGTTGGTCTGATTTCCATGTTGCATGACTCTGTAAGTTTATGACTTCTTTCTCCGCACATTCGGAGGCGAGGTTCCTGCTGATCCTCGGTGATCAGCAGGGACGAGTTTATACTGATATGCACAAGTACGGCGAGGTACAGGTACAATGAAAATGTTACTTGGAACAGCATCACAGACTCATAAAATCAATTATCGAATATAACAATTCATATATCGTACAGGAATCCTAAACGAGAATGAAGAGACAAAGAGTACGGGGGACAAAACCGTTCTGTAAATCACCATTACAATACAAATCGGTAGATGTGCAAGAGGGGCGTGAAATCGGCCTGCGTAAATCCCCTCCAGCAACCCGGTGTGTAGGGGAGGGGTCGAATCTGGGTTGAGTTGATTGGTATATGGAGATATTAAACTGCGGGTTAGTATTAAATTGACCGGGAGACACACGATGTACCAGGGCCTGTTACCGCGCTCATCCTGGTAAAAGCCTGCCACACCCATCCTCTCTCAGCCGCCGCTGATTTTCTCATGGAGCGAGCGACACTTTCCCCCACAACCCACCTCCTCGCCCACGTATAAGGTGACCCAAGGGGCCTGTTTCGGTGCTTCACAGTTCTCTGGCACGATGACGTCATTCCCTAGCCTTCCCTGACATGGTCTTTCGAGGGCTCGCCCTCATTGCACCTGAATGGGATCAGGTCCCCGCACCCCCCCCCCCCCCCCCCGGTGACACGTTCGGCCCGATTGCTAGGGTATCATGTATGGATGCTTCAAACGGGGGGTTCTCTACGCGTGGCTACGCCTGATATCCACACTTTCGGGAGGAGGTGATCGCACTTGAGAGAGCATTCGTCAAGAAGTTGCCCGGAGTGGAATGTTTTAGTGAGGCGGATGGTGGGGGGGGGGGGGGGGGTGGTAGGAACCGGGCTGGATTTGCTGTCCACTGAGCGGAGGCGGTTGAGGGGGGAGCACATAGAGGTGGACGAAATTATGTAAGAGTGTGGGAGATTGTTAGGGCATTATGTATGGATGCTTCAAGCGGGGGATTCTCTAAGCGGGGTTAAAGTACTGGTATCCACACTTTATGGAGAAGACGATCGCACATAAGAGAGTACAGAGGGGATTCGTCAAGATGTTACCCGGAGTGGAATGTTTTAGTGAGGCGGAAGGGGGGGTGGTAGGGACCGGATGGAACAGGTTGGACATATTTGCTGTCCATTGAGCGGAGGAGGTTGAGGGGGGAGCACGATAGAGGTGGACAAAATTATATAAGAGTGTGGGAGATTGTTCTGCGTGATGGCCTGGGCGACCTCCACGACCCTCTGCAGCCTTTCACGATCCTTGGCATAACGGTTTCCAAGTTGTGATGCATCCCGAACTTCGGCAGATTAATTGAAGACATACCGAATTTAGCTACGCCTCTCAGAATGTAGAGGCATTGGCGCGTTTTCGCTCCCATGGCCTACTGCTGCGGATGAGCAGAGATTAAGGGTGGAAGATGGAGACTTAAAATAGCTGTAAGGATTACTTTCGCTATAGTGGGATTTAAATCAGGAAGCAATGCCGAACAAGATGAGTGTGGGTGTGATTGTCAGAAGGAGAGGGATGGGCAAAAGGCCTGTTTCTGTGGCATATGTTTCCACCCTCTGCTGGGATGCAGATTGGTGGGAGGGGTTGGTGTTTGGCTGATGTTAGATAAACCTCATCTGCTCGTTGCTAAGTGCTATTCCTAAGCTCAATTGTGACGCACATCACCGCGGACGATCCGCCAGCCTTTATTTACTAAAATGTATCAGAGCAACCGCGCCTCAATTGTCCCGAGAGGCCAATCACAGGCCGTTATTGCTCAGCGGGGCCGCGGTATAAATAGGGTGAGCGGCGACATCCGCCATCGACCGGCGCGACCAGAGAGAGAGATAGGATGGTGAGCCCACGTGACAGAACCTCCAGCGCCGTCGCGTTCCATCGAGCCGGGTACCAGATTGGCGGGAGGCTGCGCCACACAGCAGAGCGTTGACCAATTACCTTTCACGTCCGGTTCCATCTTTTGACCGGAGATTCCATTCACACCTTGAGCGGAGGTGTCGATTACCAAGAAGAATAGGGACACATTGGTTCCTTATCCGCAGCTTTGCCTTGTCGGCAATCGTTCGCGTCTTTCACAAATAGAAGTCCTGTATTGTGATTTTTTACGTTCGCAATTATTGGTAAACGTTGTGTCGTCGAAAATATGTATTAAAATTGGGCAGGGATAGGTGTTCCAGCATCTGGTACAGGCGCAGCCGTCTCGTGTGAATAAGCCGAAAATACGTATTAAAATTGGGCAGGGATAGGTGTTCCGGCTTCTGGTACAGGCGCAGCCGTCTCGTGTGAATAAGCTGTCATTGTAAATATTGTCATTTTGCATTTCTCTTCGCCTCCAGCGCGAGTGTATTTCAATCCACGTCGGCCAGGCCGGGTGCCAGATCGGCAACGCTTGCTGGGAGCTGTATTGCCTGGAGCACGGTATCCAGCCGGATGGACAGATGCCCACCGACAAGACCATCGGAGGCGGCGACGATTCGTTCAACACCTTCTTCAGCGAGACGGGGGCGGGCAAGCACGTCCCGCGGGCCGTATTCATAGACCTCGAGCCCACGGTGATCGGTAAGGTGGCAGGGGGTTATCACAATCCCTACCCAGACATGTGGGGTGAGGCGTGGGTGTGATGCAGGTTCAATTTATTTTTTCCGTTCCCCTCCCCGTACAGATGAGGTGCGGACCGGAACTTACCGGCAGCTCTTCCACCCCGAGCAGCTCATCACCGGAAAGGAGGACGCGGCCAATAACTACGCCAGGGGCCACTGCTCCATCGGGAAGGAGATCGTTGACTTAGTCCTGGATCGAATCCGGAAGGTGGTAAGTTGATTCTCAACAGAACTTCATATATTTCCTTCGTTACACCGCATTTCCGGGATCAGCTTCCTATTGGGGAGCACCGCTTGTAATTCTATTGTGCACCGGCCATAACTTCTTACTTCCCCTTCTAACTTTCCACTTCCGCCATGGAAAAGGTGTTCGGCAAAAATGGTGCCCTACTTTTGCCTTTCATATTTCTATACACTTCTATCAGGTATCCCCTCAACCACCCATGTTTCACAGAACACAATCCGAATTTGCCCAACCACTCCTAACACCCTTGAATCGACGAACCATTCTTTCTAGTAAATTGCTTCTGCACCCTTGTCTAACCCTCGACTTCCTTCAGGGAAGGCGGAAACCAGAGGTGGATTGTACCCTGCGAATGATGCCTGGCGCGAAGTTTATACCTTATTTACACTTCCGCTAAAATTTAAGACAGGGCTCCTTTGCAATCACTCGTGGGAAGCCAACCACACTTGAGACTTCCGAAAGCAATTTGGATAGGTGCGTTACGTCCAATGGAGACAAATAGTACGATCCCAAACTGCCAACGTAGTCTCGATGAACGTGTTGAGTGGAAATGAAAGAACAATCTCGTCCGTTCATCCCAGAGCAACCCACTTGTACCCAATCACAGTGGTAGCGAGGTAGCTCACGAACGTCATATTCGCTCTTCTATTCACGATTTCAGCTTTCTTTCCCTCAGGCCGACCAGTGCACCGGACTACAGGGGTTCCTCATCTTCCACAGTTTCGGTGGCGGCACCGGCTCCGGATTCACCTCCCTCCTCATGGAGAGACTCTCCGTCGACTACGGCAAAAAATCCAAGCTGGAGTTTTCCGTTTACCCGGCGCCGCAGATCTCCACCGCCGTTGTCGAGCCCTACAATGCGGTGCTGGTCACCCACTGCACCCTGGAGCACTCCGACTGCTCCTTCATGGTGGACAACGAAGCCATTTACGACGTTTGCCGGCGGAACCTGGACATCGAGCGCCCCACCTACACCAACCTCAACCGCCTGCTCGCGCAGATCGTGTCCTCCATCACCGCCTCGCTGCGCTTCGACGGGGCCCTCAACGTGGACCTGACTGAGTTCCAAACCAACCTGGTTCCTTACCCGCGCATCCACTTCCCACTCGCCACCTACGCGCCCCTGATCTCGGCCGAAAAGGCTTACCACGAGCAACTGTCGGTCCCCGAAATCACCAACGCCTGCTTCGAGCCGGCCAATCAGATGGTGAAGTGCGACCCCCGTCAGGGCAAGTACATGGCGTGCTGCATGCTGTACCGCGGGGACGTGGTGCCCAAGGACGTCAACGCCGCCATCGCCACCATCAAGTCGAAGCGCTCCATCCAGTTCGTGGACTGGTGCCCGACCGGGTTCAAGGTGAGTGGAGGGTTTAGACTAAGATGACCAAATTTGACGATGGGCCATTGCCTTCTAAAAAAGCGATACCCCACGAGAATAGTGCATCTACACCTGTTCAACAGACGCCCCGTCTTTCATTCACAATAATTGGACATAAAACCTCCCTCCCGTCCTCACTGTCCGCTTCCTACTAAATACCCCAAGCCATTCTGAGCCCATCATTGCAACCAATGGAATACTCATTAGTAATTTTCAACCAACAATACTTGAGACCAGCCCTCAATAGCACAGGTTAGGTACAACCCTGACGGAGCTGAGGGTAGATGGAATTGTTGGGATTGTGCGCGGAGACGGTAGTGATCCCAAGGGACGAATTCGCACATTTTGCCGTAATCCTTCAGATGGAATACGCCACGAAAAGTTCAAATTTTGATGTAAAGTAAGTAATTAGGGACTAATTTAGGAAGTAATTAGGAAGTCATTAGGAAGTAACTTCCTCATTACGTCCAACCCGCCTTACAACGCATCCCTGCGGGAAAATAAAACGTCCCATTTGTCCCGCACAGCGGGTTTTCAGAGGGAAAGAGCTGGAACTAACTCACATGTTTCTCATTGAGATTAAAGGGTGGGGTCTACGAATTGAAATCCAATGTTTGCTCTTTCCATCCCCCGCAGGTGGGCATTAACTACCAGCCCCCGACCGTGGTGCCTGGGGGCGACCTGGCCAAGGTGCAACGTGCCCTCTGCATGCTGAGCAACACCACCGCCATCTCCATGGCCTGGACCCGCCTGGACCTCAAGTTCGACAAGATGTACGCCAAGCGGGCCTTTGTCCACTGGTACGTGGGAGAGGGGCTGGAGGAAGGGGAGTTCCAAGACGCGCGGGAGGACATGGCGTCGCTGGAGAAGGACTACGAAGAGGTGGCGCTGGAATCCGCCGATCTCGAGAGAGCAGCAGAAGAAGAATAGACACATTATTATAGTTAAACGTTGAATCAAATATGATATTTTACGTTACAGAATACATAACCTTTTAGCCAGTAATTTTACCTATATAACATTTCGCTTTAGGACTGTAGGTCTGAAAATAAATTATTTTGAAAAATGCATTTGAGATTGTGTCTGCATCCAATCGACAAGTGGAGGAAAATGAAACACGATAGGTCATAGCTGGAGGTGATCACCTTGTTGCGACCGGATTATAGGTCCCGAATATACAACGGATATTTGAGGAACATATATGCTTGTGCAACATTTGTCCTATGGGATTTGAACTTTCCCATTGTATACTAGGGCTGTCACAGTGCCAACTGGATAGATGTTTTGGAGCTTGTCGAATGTGTTCAGGAAGCTTTCCTCGGGCAATATGTAGGGGGCTACAAGGGAGAGGGGAAAGCCTGACCTGCTTACTGACGGTCTTAAAATGTCCGAACGGAGATTATATGCCTCCGGCCTGATTACATTTCTCGTTCAGTTTGGAGACACAGCGCGGAAACGGGCCATTCGGCCCACCGAGTGGGGGAGATGCATTCGAAAGGGCGGGTTGATTCTGAATAGTCAGCATGGCATTGTGGAGCGAATTTTGGGCACTATACCTGTGGAAGGATGTGGTCGCTTTGAAGAGGGTCCAGATGAGGTCTACAAGAATGATCCCATGAATGAGCAGGTGACAGGTTCCATATGGAATGCTATGCCCCATCTCGAATCCATTCAAATTCCAGTGAATATCAGCCAAGCCGATCTATAAATCAGTCCCGCCATTCAAGGAATTAACCATGCTGTACCTACGCTGCACTACCTCAACAGAAAGACTGTTCTTCCTCAGATTAGGAGACTGAAACTGCATACAATACACCGGGTGTGGTCCCACCAGGGCCCTGTACAACTGCAGAAGCACATATTTTCTCCTATAATCAAATCCCCTCGACATGAATGCCAACATGCCATTAACTTTGTTTAAGAAAGAACTGCAGATGCTTGAAAAATCGAAGGTAGACACAAAATGGTGCATAAACTCAGCGGGTGATGCAGCATCTATGGAGAAGGAATTGGCGACGTTTCGGGTCGAGACCGAGGTCCGGGGGAGCCGGAAAAATAAAGGAAGTAGGCGGAGTTACTAGGACGTGCGAAAACAGGGAAGGGAGAGGGGAAGGGGGAGAAAGCAAGGGATATCTAAAATTGGAGAGGTCAATATTCATTCTGTCCGGGTGTAAATTACCCAAGCGAAATATGAGGTTATGTTCCTACAATTTTCGCCGGGCTTCACGCTGGCATGTTTGGCCATGAGCTTGTTTACAATAATGGTATTGAATGCAGAGAGACAGATTGGTTGACTAGGAGTCTGCCTTATGTGTCCTTATTCAGGTGGATTATCGCTGTGGATTATTACAGCATGATGGACTGGAGTTGGCATGTGGCATAACAAGCCCCTCGAAGTGATGGTGGATTTCAATGGTACTGGGCGGTGGGTGGGTAAGGCATGTGACGTTGCTTTTCAATGGACGAGGGAGAGAATAAAAATGTCCGTGAACAATCACGCTTGGTGCTCCGCGCAGTTCTTAATGAAGCAGGCAGAGACTCCATCCGGGCCATCTGCTTTCCCCGTGATTACCCTCAGGAAGGCCGATCGTACCTCTGCAACAGTGACCTGTTGAACAGGCACGCTCGCGTCCGACGGGAGGGATGTCATCAACCTGTTGGCCTTGTCCTCAAAGCGAGCATGGCATGCTTTAAGGTGATCTGAAGTTACATTAGGTACGTACAATACCATAATTGAAAATATGTTTGGGAAGGTACCTTGACAGGGGATTTTTACACGGATGTGGGTCAATCGCGGGCAAATGGGAGCAGTAGAGATGGGGAATCTGCCTCCCCATGGACGAGTGCGTATGTTGGTCTGATTTCCATGTTGTATCACTCTGCGAGTCTATGACCTCTTTCTCCGCATATTCGGAGGCGAGGTTCCTGCTGATCCTCGGTGATCAGCAGTGACGAGTTTATACTGATATGCACAAGTACGGCGAGGAACAGGTACAATGAAAATGTTACTTGGAACAGCATCACAGACTCATAAACACAATTATCGAATAAAACAATTCAAATATCGCGCAGGAATGCTAAAGGAGAATGAATAGACAAAGAGTACGGGGGACAATACCATTGGGTAAATCACCATTAAAATAAAAATCGGTAGATGTGCAAGAGGGGCGTGAAATCGACCTGCGTAAATCCCCTCCTGCAACCCGGTGTGTAGGGGGGAGGGGGGTTCGAATCGGAATATGGAGATATTAAACTGCGGGTTAGTATTAAATTGACCGGGAGACTCACGATGTGCCAGGGCCAGTTTCCGCGCTCATCCTGGTGAAAGCCTGCCACCCCCACCATCTCTCAGCCGCCGCCGCTGATTTTCACATGGAGCGAGCGACCCTTTCCTCCACAACCCACGTCCTCGCTAACGTATGAGGTGACCCAAGGGGCCTGTTTCCGTGCTTCACAATTCTCTGACACTGTGACGTCATTCCCTAGCCTTCCCTGACATGGCCTTTCGAGAGCTCTCCCTCATTCCACCTGAATGAGATCAGGTCCCTGCCTCCCCCCACCCCCCCCCCCCCCCCCCCACCCCACCCCCGCATTACGCACGTGACACGGTCGGCCCGATTGCTAGGGCATTATGTATGGATGCTTCAAGCGGGGGGTTCTCTAAGCGGGGTTAAAGTACTGGTATCCACACTTTATGGAGGAGATGATCGCACATAAGAGAGTACAGTGGGGATTCGTCAAGATGTTACCCGGAGTGGAATGTTTTAGTAAGGCGGAAGGGGGGTGGTAGGGACCGGTTGGGACCGCTTGGGCTGGATTTGCTGTCCACTGAGCGGAGGAGGTTGAGGGGGGAGCACGATAGAGGTGAACATAATTATGTAAGAGTGTGGGAGATTGTTCTGCGGGATGGACTGGGCTACCTCCACGATCTTCTGCAGTCTTTCACGGTCTTGGCAGAACGGTTGCCAAGTTGTGATGCATCCCGAACTTCAGCAGATTAATTGAAGACATACCGAATTTAGCTACGCCTCTCGGAATGTAGAGGCATTGGCGCGTTTTCGCTCCCATGGCCTACTGCTGCGGATGAGCAGAGATTATGGGTGGAAGATGGAGACTTAAAATAGCTGTAAGGATTACTTTCGCTATAGTGGGATTTAAATCAGGAAGCAATGCCGAACAAGATTAGTGTGGGTGTGATTGTCAGAAGGAGAGGGATGGGCAAAAGGCCTGTTTCTGTGGCGTATGATTCCACCTTCTGCTGGGATGCAGATTGGTGGGAGGGGTTGGTGTTTGGCTGATGTTAGATAAACCTCATCAGCTCGTTGCTAAGTGCTATTCCTAAGATCAATTGTGACGCACATCACCGCGGACGATCCGCCAGCCTTTATTTACTAAAATGTATCAGAGCAACCGCGCCTCAATTGTCCCGAGAGGCCAATCACAGGCCGTTATTGCTCAGCGGGCCGCGGTATAAATAGGGTGAGCGGCGACATCCGCCATCGACCGGCGCGACCAGAGAGAGAGATAGGATGGTGAGCCCACGTGACAGAACCTCCAGCGCCGTCGCGTTCCATCGAGCCGGGTACCAGATTGGCGGGAGGCTGCGCCACACAGCGGATCGCTGACCAATCACCTTTCACGTCCGGTACTATCTTTTGACCGGAGATTCCATTCACACCTTGAGCGGAGGTGTCGATTACCAAGAAGAATAGGGACACATTGGTTCCTTATCCGCAGCTTTGCCTTGTCCGCAATCGTTCGCGTCTTTCACCAATAGAAGTCCTGTATTGTGATTTTTTATGTTCGCAATTATTGGTAAACGGTGTGTAGTCGAAAATATGTATTAAAATTGGGCAGGGATAGGTGTTCCGGCTTCTGGTACAGGCGCAGCCGTCTCGTGTGAATAAGCCGAAAATACGTATTAAAATTGGGCAGGGATAGGTGTTCCGGCTTCTGGTACAGGCGCAGCCGTCTCGTGTGAATAAGCTGTAATTGTAAATATTGTCATTTTGCATTTCTCTTCGCCTCCAGCGCGAGTGTATTTCAATCCACGTCGGCCAGGCCGGGTGCCAGATCGGCAACGCTTGCTGGGAGCTGTATTGCCTAGAGCACGGTATCCAGCCGGATGGACAGATGCCCACCGACAAGACCATCGGAGGCGGCGACGATTCGTTCAACACCTTCTTCAGCGAGACGGGGGCGGGCAAGCACGTCCCGCGGGCCGTATTCATCGACCTGGAGCCCACGGTGATCGGTAAGGTGGCAGGGGGTTATCACAAACCCTACCCAGACATGTGGGGTGAGGCGTGGGTGTGATGCAGGTTCAATTTATTTTTTCCGTTCCCCTCCCCGTACAGATGAGGTGCGGACCGGAACTTACCGGCAGCTCTTCCACCCCGAGCAGCTCATCACCGGAAAGGAGGACGCGGCCAATAACTACGCCCGGGGCCACTGCTCCATCGGGAAGGAGATCGTTGACTTAGTCCTGGATCGAATCCGGAAGGTGGTAAGTTGATTCTCAACAGAACTTCATATATTTCCTTCGTTACACCGCATTTCCGGGATCAGCTTCCTATTGGGGAGCACCATTCTTTCTAGTAAATTGCTTCTGCACCCTTGTCTAACCCTCGACTTCCTTCAGGGAAGGCGGAAACCAGAGGTGGATTGTACCCTGCGAATGATGCCTGGCGCGAAGTTTATAACTTTATTTACACTTCCGCTAAAATTTAAGACAGGGCTCCTTTGCAATCACTCGTGGGAAGCCAACCACACTTTAGACTTTCGAAAGCAATTTAGATAGGTGCGTTACGTCCAATGGAGACAAATAGTACGATCCCAAACTGCCAACGTAGTCGCGATGAACGTGTTGAGTGGAAATGAAATAACAATCTCGTCCGTTCATCCCAGAGCAACCCACTTGTACCTAATCACAGTGGTAGCGAGGTAGCTCACGAACGTCATATTCGCTCTTCTATTCACGATTTCAGCTTTCTTTCCCTCAGGCCGACCAGTGCACCGGACTACAGGGGTTCCTCATCTTCCACAGTTTCGGTGGCGGCACCGGCTCCGGATTCACCTCCCTCCTCATGGAGAGACTCTCCGTCGACTACGGCAAGAAATCCAAGCTAGAGTTTTCCGTTTACCCGGCGCCGCAGATCTCCACCGCCGTGGTCGAGCCTTACAACGCGGTGCTGGTCACCCACTGCACCCTGGAGCACTCCGACTGCTCCTTCATGGTGGACAACGAGGCCATTTACGACGTTTGCCGGCGGAACCTGGACATCGAGCGCCCCACCTACACCAACCTCAACCGCCTGCTCGCACAGATCGTGTCGTCCATCACCGCCTCGCTGCGCTTCGACGGGGCGCTCAACGTGGACCTGACTGAGTTCCAAACCAACCTGGTTCCTTACCCGCGCATCCACTTCCCACTCGCCACCTACGCGCCCCTGATCTCGGCCGAAAAGGCTTACCACGAGCAATTGTCGGTCCCCGAAATCACCAACTCCTGCTTCGAGCCGGCCAATCAGATGGTGAAGTGCGACCCCCGCCAGGGCAAGTACATGGCGTGCTGCATGCTGTACCGCGGGGACGTGGTGCCCAAGGACGTCAACGCCGCCATCGCCACCATCAAGTCGAAGCGCTCCATCCAGTTCGTGGACTGGTGCCCGACCGGCTTCAAGGTGAGTGGAGGGTTTAGAATAAGATGCCCAAATTTGACGATGGGACATTGCCTTCTAAAACACGATACCCCAAGAGAATGGTGCATCTACACCTGTTCAACAGACGTCCCGTCTTTCATTCACAATAATTGGACATAAAACCTCCCTCCCGTCCTCACTGTCAGCTTCCTACTAAATACCCCAAGCCATTCTGAGCCCATCACTACAACCAATGGAATACTCATTAGTAATATTCACACAACAATCCTTGCGACCGGGCTTCAATAGCACAGGTTAGGTACAACCCCGAAGGAGCTGAGGGAAGATGGAATTGATGGGATTGTGCGCGGAGACGGTAGTGATCCCATGGGACGAATTCGTACATTTTGCCGTAATCCTTCAGATGGAATGCTCCACGAAAAGTTCAAATTTTGATGTAAAGTAAGTAATTAGGAACTAACTTAGGAAGTAATTAGGAAGTAATTAGGAAGTAACTTCCTCATTACGTCCAACCCGCCTTATAACGCATCCCTGCGGGAAAATAAAACGTCCCATTTGTCCCGCACAGCGGGTTTTCAGAGGGAAAGAGCTGGGACTAACTCACATGTTTCTCATTGAGATTAAAGGGTGGGGTCTACGAATTGAAATCCAATGTTTGCTCTTTCCATCCCCCGCAGGTGGGCATTAACTACCAGCCCCCGACCGTGGTGCCTGGGGGCGACCTGGCCAAGGTGCAACGTGCCCTCTGCATGCTGAGCAACACCACCGCCATCTCCATGGCCTGGACCCGCCTGGACCTCAAGTTCGACAAGATGTACGCCAAGCGGGCCTTTGTCCACTGGTACGTGGGAGAGGGGCTGGAGGAAGGGGAGTTCCAAGACGCGCGGGAGGACATGGCGTCGCTGGAGAAGGACTACGAAGAGGTGGCGCTGGAATCCGCCGATCTCGAGAGAGCAGCAGAAGAAGAATAGACACATTATTATAGTTAAACGTTGAATCAAATATGATATTTTACGTTACAGAATACATAACCTTTTAGCCAGTAATTTTACCTATATAACATTTCGCTTTAGGACTGTAGGTCTGAAAATAAATTATTTTGAAAAATGCATTTGAGATTATGTCTGCTTCCAATCGACAAGTGGAGGAAAATGAAACACGATAGGTCATAGCTGGAGGTGATCACCTTGTTGCGACCGGATTATAGGTCCCGAATATACAACGGAAATTTGAGGAACATATATGCTTGTGCAACATTTGTCCTATGGGATTTGAACTTTCCCATTGTATACTAGGGCTGTCACAGTGCCAACTGGATAGATGTTTTGGAGCTTGTCGAATGTGTTCAGGAAGCTTTCCTCGGGCAATATGTAGGGGGCTACAAGGGAGAGGGGAAAGCCTGACCTGCTTACTGACGGTCTTAAAATGTCCGAACGGAGATTACATGCCTCCGGCCTGATTACATTTCTCGTTCAGTTTGGAGACACAGCGCGGAAACGGGCCATTCGGCCCACCGAGTGGGGGAGATGCATTCGAAAGGGCGGGTTGATTCTGAATAGTCAGCATGGCATTGTGGAGCGAATTTTGGGCACTACACCTGTGGAAGGATGTGGTCGCTTTGAAGAGGGTCCAGATGAGGTCTACAAGAATGATCCCATGAATGAGTAGGTGACAGGTTCCATATGGAATGCTATGCCCCATCTCGAATCCATTCAAATTCCAGTGAATATCAGCCAAGCCGATCCATAAATCAGTCCCGCCATTCAAGGAATTAACCATGCTGTACCTACGCTGCACTACCTCAACAGAAAGACAGTTCTTCCTCAGATTAGGAGACTGAAACTGCACACAATACAGCAGTTGTGGTCCCACCAGGGCCCTGTACAACTGCAGAAGGACATATTTGCTCCTATAATAAAATCCCCTCGCCATGAAGGCCAACATGCCATTAACTTTGTTTAAGAAAGAACTGCAGATGCTGCAAAAATCGAAGGTAGACACAAAATGCTGCATAAACTCAGCGGGTGATGCAGCATTTATGGAGAAGGAATTGGCGACGTTTCGGGTCGAGACCGATGTCCGGGGGAGCGGGAAAAATAAAGGAAGTAGGCGGAGTTACTAGGACGTACGAAAATTGGGAAGGGAGAGGGGAAGGGGGAGAAAGCAAAGGATATCTAAAATTGGAGAGGTCAATATTCATACCGTCCGGGTGTAAACTACCCAAACGAAATATGAGGTCCTGTTCCTACAATTTTCGCCGGGCGTCACGCTGGCAATGGAGGAGGCTCATGACACAATTGTCACATTGGGAATGGGAGAGTGAGTTGAAGAGCTGAGCAACCGCGTTATCAGGCTGATTAAGACGGACTGAGCGGAGGTGTTCAGCGAAGCGATCGCGAAGTATGCACTTCGTCTAGCTGATGTAGAGAAGTTGACAATTGGAACAGCGGATGCAGTAGATGAGGTAGGATGAGTAGCAGGTGAAACTCTGCCTCAGTTGGAAAGACTGATTTGGAACTTGGATGGTGTCAAGGGAGGGCGTAAATGGACGTGTAGCATTTCTTACGGTTGCAGGGGGATTTCCCCGGTTGAGGACGATTTGGGTGCAAAGGGACGAATTGATCAGGGCGTTACGATTTCTACGGAAAACAGAAAGGGCAGGTGATTGAAAGATGTGGCCAGTAGTGTGACCCCGTTTGAGGCGGTGAAATGTTGGAGGATTATATGCTTTACGCGACGGCTGATGATGGGATGGAAGATGTGGACAAGGGGACCTCATCTATAATGGAAGAAGGGAGAGAATGAGGACATCTCCGATGCCCCAGCATAGTACACCTCATTCTGGGCGGAGATGCTGCGTAGACGGAGGAATTGGGAGTACGGGATTGTGCCTTTACATGAATCAGGATGGAAGGAAATGTGGTGAAGATACGGTCAGTTGGTTTGCAGTAGATTTCGGACAGATATCTGTTGACGGCGATGCAGGTGAGCTGTCTTCACTGCCTGCTGTATCTGCATGCTTATTTCCAGTGACTGATGTACAAGGACACCCAGATCTCTTTGCACCTCCCCTTACCCTAATCTGACACAATTCAGATAATAATCTGCCTTCTTGTTCTTGCCGCCAAAGCGCATAAACTTCCAATGTATCCCTAGTCACTTCGTCTACTTCCAGCTGTCATTGATTTACGCAGGGCCTTTGATCGAGTCATCCATGCCTACCCAGTTACCCCAATTAAGATAAGTTTACCGCCTCTGGCCCATATCACTCTCATGTTTTTACAGATTCAGGGGTTCACATGTTATAAGAGTGGAATGAACCCATTTGGCCCATCGAGTCAACTCCGCCATTCACTCATAGCTGATCTCTGCTTCCTAATCCAATTTTATTGCCTTCTTCCCTTAAACCTTGATACCCGTTCTCATCAAGAATTTGTCTATCTCCGCCTTCCCAAAATATCCACTGAATTGGCCTCCGCAGCATATCTGTGGCAATGAGTCCCACAGATTAACCACCCTCTGAACAGATTAAACCAGAATCAATTTAGTGGCCAAGTATGTACACACACAAGGAATCTGACTGTACATAGAAACATAGAAATAAAGAATATAGGTGCAGGAGTGGACCATTCGGCTATTCGACCCTAACCGCCATTCAATATGATCATGGCTGATCATTCAAAATAAGTACCCCGTTCCCGCTTTGTACCATATCCATTGATTCCGTTATTCTAAGCCCTGAGAAGTGTTTTCCTTATCTTAGTCCTACTTGGTCTACCCCGTATGCTTGCACAGGACTCTTGGTTCAGGACTCCCCCAACGCCATGAACATTTTTTCTCGCATCCAGCCTGTCCAATCCCTTAAGATTTGCATGTTTCTATAAGATCTACTGTCACCATTCGACAATGCAGTGAATAGATGCTTTGCTCGCCCATGGTAAAAACACAATACACAGCAGACAATGAAAAGGAAAACAGAATTAAAACATGTAAAAATAAAGTGCAGTAAAGGAGTAAAAAAGGGCAGCTTTGGTACATATTGCACATGTAGATAACTAAAGTGCGCTTGGAGAGTTCATAAGCGTTTGGCTGAC